>JAVJIF010029591.1:0-62487 GCA_038442645.1 Agave tequilana | reverse complement strand
ATATACTTTAATTTTCTCTCTTTCAAAACTGTATTTTCAAAAATACTAACACCTTATTTTCTTTCTTTATAAATTATATGGGTATAATCTATTAAAAACTATCATAAGACAAAATTCGTCATCTAGGAATAATTTAGAGATTTAACAGCCTGTTGCATGTGCTAAGTGCAACCATGATTTCTAGAAAGTAAGTTAGGTTAGGTTGGTTTCATTTTTTTATTTTGCTCGAGGACGAGTAAAAGATAAGTGGGGATTTGTGATCGTACACGTACATTGCATATTAATATCACATGTGTCACATTTCTATATTTATTTTATATATAAAATTTGCTATTTGATGTATACTCATGTCTAGTGGCGTGCAGGATAATTAAGAAAGAAAAGAGAGATTGACAGATATATCCAATTAAATCTAAAAGTTCAAAAGAAAAGAGATCGATTCAAATTCAAATATTCTAGAAGCAATCTTATCTGAAAACTAGATATATTAGGTAAGATAATATCATTAAATTTCAAGGAAAAAACAGATTGTTTGAAGATCCTGTCAGCGTCGTTATGGATAAGTGATATCAGAGGTTGGTGCTCTTGAGTTAAAGATCCTCATTTAGCTAATCATAATATTTGAACATACACTCATGAATTTTATGGCACCTCCTATGTTTAACATTCTTAACATCCAAACTTAAAAATTAAGATTTTCATTTACCTAAAAGCCCTAGGGATTCATGTTTATTTTGCCACTATTAAAGATTCATATTTTATAAATGGCAAAAACACTTAAAGCTAATGCAAAATCATTCATGCTCTTAAGTTAACCCTAAATGATGATTATTTATCTAGGGTTTCCAACATTGAGTCGGCTTTTGTAGTTTAGAAACCTCTTTTGCTCTCCTGGGGAATAAACGCCAAAAAAAAGAGAGTGACTTGGATGATGGAAGTGATGCATCCAATATGTGCTACATGGTCCAAGGGGATGACCCCCTTGAGGTAAATTTCTGAGTCCGAGCTAGAAGAAGATATGACATGCCTTATGATGAGCTTGCATCTTTTTGTCAAAAACTTCTTCAAAAATATGATTGTTAAAAGAAAAAAGACTTAGTTTTAAAAGAAAATAAAACTTTGTTGATGAAAAATAAATTTTTGAAAAAGGAGAATGTTTCTTTATCTTCAAAATTGAATGTTGGTTTTGAAGGAAACAATTCTTTAATAAATAAAATTGATTCTATTTCAAAAGAAAAGAAAACTATTTTAAAGGAAAATTACTCTTTGAAAAAGAAAAATATTTTAAAAAAAAAGAAAAATATTTCTAAAAATAAAAATAATTTGATTCTTGTCATGTCTCTCATAATAAAAAGTTGCACCTTCTTTTGATAAAAATGAGATTCATATCTTGAAAAATAGAATTGATTGTTTGAGCTCAACTTTGAGCAACGTGCATTTAACCATTCTATATTGAAAACCTTGTTTCAAAAGAAACAAGCTCCACATGTTCATGCATATAACCTATGGCATATACATGCACACCATGCTCACACCCCACATTTGCATGCTGGAGTTTACACATATAGACATTGCGGACGCAAAGGCCATCTTGCAAGATTTATTTTTGATAGAATAAATTTTATAAATTTTGCAAATAAAAAATGTTTTGGTTCCTTATGATACTAACCCCCTTGACCAAAAAGATATGGGTACCAAAATTCTCATATCTTATATTTGATGTAGGTGCGGGCTCTCACAAAATGTGAGAGAGGATTGGTGCCTTAGTGGTGGATGCATGTGGAGCTAGATGGGCATACCCAATTGAGGCATCGCTATCAAGAAAGTTTGGTGGGAAGACAAACAAGATTTGGAGACTTAGATAATAGTTTATATGGTTTGGTAACTATCTCTAAACTCCTATTTATTTACATGCTTTTTATCATTAATTTTCAGCATGTTTTGATTTTAATGCTCATTATGTTAAATGCAATATTAAACATGTGATATACATAGATAATTTTAGAATTACACCCATGTTTATATAGATTCATACTTTTTGTATTCTCACTATAGTTTAACTACTATGTATATACTAGTTCTAAAATACGTGCATTTAGCCTAATGATCATGTTTGTTTTATACTTCATATGGTGATTACTTGTTTAGATGTATTTTTTGTTAAAACTTGTATCTATACTTGTACAAGTAATGAGCTACACTTGATTATATGTGTTTGTACTTCATTAGTCATTTGTACTCATTACATGTACTTGTATAACCTATTTTGATGATTCTTGCATTTATACTTATTTTTTCTATTTTGTATATGTTTAGCTCATGTATAGATTATTTTTGTCTAAAACTAATAGATATACATGTATATCCTTGAGTCCTTGCCTTCAAGCAAAATTCTATTTTGGACTCATTTATATTTGGGATATATATGTATACTTTTAGTTTTGATAAAACATACATATACCTTGAAGCTTGTTTAGACTTGATTAAAATTTTAGTTTTGATGATTTTCATGTTTTTAATAAAAGAATTTCATATTTGTTTTGAGCTTTATTATTTATTTTCATGAATATACTATTTACATGATTCTTGTGCACTCACATTTCTTTTATTTACTCATGACCATATTTTCATGAGCTAATTTTTGTGCCTTATAGATCTTGAGTGATAATTTTTTGTGTATTTAGCTTGTTTCAAGGGATATATGATTTGGTTCATATTTTGAAGGATCTTTAACTAGTTTTTAAAAATTACTTTAAACTAGTTATTATTTTTTTTTCACTTGGTAGCGTTTCAATCTAAAATTACTTTCAAAATCTTATTTTTAAAAAACCCTACCTTTAAAGGGTGGTTGGATAGATGGTCATGCCTTGTATACCCTTACATTGAAATTCTAATTAAACATGTACATGAAAGGGAGGTAGCTATGAGATATACATAATTTTAATGAAAATTCATTTTTGTATATCATATTTGTCTCTTATATATGTATGTTTCAAATTTCAAGTGGTATTTTCAAACATACATATATATATGATTTGTTGTGCTAAGATTAAAAATGTTAATTCTCTATAGCCAAATTATTTCATAATAAGCCCTAATTTAGTTCGTAATGTCAATTGTTTTTCAATTGTATCATTGACCCAGAGGCCCATCATTCTAGTTTTGATGATGATTAACTCATATAGTTATAGTTTACTAATAATCTTGTGTTTAAATAGTTTCAGTGATTGATCAAGATATTAGTAGGTGATTAGCTTCAACAAGGAGTTTTTGAGCTTTCACATAAAAATTCAAGAGCTCGAGGGTCAGGATCGCATCTAGTACTCGGTTGGAGTCTAGCTCATTGGATCGCGTGTTTGGATTGAGTCGACTTGAAAACAAGAAGACCTCGGTTTGTGTTTAGTATGTTTAGATCACTGTAAAGATTAGATAGTATTGATATGCTCAAGTTCACATACACACACAAGTTTAAATATTTATTTTTCATGATATTAGTAGGTGATCATTGTAAAGATTAGACAGTATTTTCATGTTTTTGATAAAAGAATTTCATATTTGTTTTGAGCTTTACTTTTTATTTTCATGAATATACTATTCAATGATTCTTGTGCACTCACATTTCTTTTATTTACTCATGACCATTTTTCATGAGCTAATTTTGTGCCTTATAGATCTTGAGTGACAATTTTTTGTGTATTTAGCTTGTTCATGGGATATATGATTTGGTTTCATGTTTTGAAAGATTTTTAACTAGTTTTTTAAAAATTACTTTAAACTAGCTATCTATTCTTCACTTGGTAGCGTTTTCAATCTAAAATTACTTTCAAAATCTTATTTTTAAAAATCCCTACCTTAAAGGGGTGGTTGGATAGACGGCCATGCCTTGTATACCCTTACATTGAAATTCTATTTAAACATGTACATGAAAGGGAGGTAGCTATGTGATTGAAGCTTAAACCTGCACACAAAATACGAAATTTCAGAACTTTAATAAAAATGTGCAAGTGCTCAATTCTTACCGCTATAGCAAGTGGCTATGCGGGTCATGATCCACAAGGAGGGTTTGCGATGGAAGCGTTCAAGGTTCTGTATTGAAATCTTAATGAAGACAAAACGAAAGTTCTTCTTTGTTTTTAAAGAAATGAAAATGAAAACGAGTTATGTTAAAGTTAAAGAGAAAATTGTAGAATGAGAAAGTGGAAAAGAATGGAGAATGACTATTACAAAGAAATGGGAAAGAAAGCGACTATGTACAAATGAGTTGGTAAAGAAATGATGAAAGATTTGGAAGATGTGGTGATCTATACTGAAGAAAGAAAAGAAAGAAAGAAGGTTGAAGAAATACTTACCTAATTTGATTGATGACTTACCTGGAAATCTTGCATGTTTACCTTGCTTTGGAGGCGTTCAACGCATAGGCCATAAGATCGAGCTCAATCCCTGCTCGCATTATATCATCAAGCCTTGCAAGAATGAAGTGATACGGATCTTGAGGAGGAGAACGTCTTCATGAACTATCATTGGCACTCACACCGCATCGTTATACTTATGCTTCTGGCTTCACTTGCAAACTCATCAAAAACAAAGGAGGTAAAGTAGAAAGAGGAAGAAGGAAAAAAAAGAAAATACGAACATAAAAAGAAGGTTTTACCTTTATTACTTGCAGAAACATTGGAAGAAAGGAGGAGGGTACATCGGTGTCACTCTCAACATCAGCCCTCTCTCTCTACTTACATGAATCTTCATCTAACCTAAGCTTACATCCAAATTACATAAAAGAAAAGAAAAACCTAAACTACAAGAAATGAAAACTAGGCTAAATCTTATCTCTGCATGGTCGTCCCATTTTCAGCAAAAAATACTGCATTTTTATAGGCAAAAACCCAATGTTCAGGATCCCGGGGAGATCGGGGGAGCAAACGCTCCCCCTAACTCCCCAACCAAGCCGTGGAAACGCGGCTTTGGCCGCGTTTCCGCGGCCAGGGTGTGGCCAGATGGCCACACCCTGTTGGTGGGTCTCTCTGGGATTTCCTTCTGCATTTATCTTCAGTTGGTTTCTTCGTTGAGTCCAGATTTCTGACGAAATGGACTTGGATTCTTGGCTTTAACCGATCGATTCTGAGAGGATTCTTCTCAACCAGTTTTCAACCTCTTAATTTTGCCCTGATTTACTGAGTGCGAATTAATTCTGATTTAATTCAGAATTTTGGTGGGCTTTGGGCTCATTTCTCTTCATCTCCTTAAAGAATGGGCCTGCAAATAAATTAAGCAATTAATTAAGACAATGCAAAGTTTTATTCTAGAATAGTATGGAAAAATGATAAAAATATGCGACATTAGCGACCAATCACACCCCCATACCTATCTTTTGCTCGTCCTCGAGCAAAACAACTAAACTATACTAAGGATTATTAGACCACTTTCGCAGGTCACGCGATTGCACTGAGCATGTGCAACAAGCCGTAAACCTCTAGGTTTTCCCTAGAGGATGAGTTTTGTCTCGTGAGGGTTTTCAACAGATTGCACCCACAAAATCCATAAAAAAAGAGAAACAAAGAGTTAGTATTTTCGAAAAGCATTTTGAAAGAGAAAAATATTTGAAATATAATTGTAAGATTTAAGCAATCTATAAGTTATAGGAAAACTGAATTTTTTCATTCCTAAACTTAGTCTCTATTCAAAAATTTGTTATCAATCAAAGTAAGGAGTCAAATTGTACTTCTTCATCTAGTCTATTACTTTACCCTAAGTCATATGCACCTTGTGACTGTGAAACTTTTGACTAAGGGTTCATTAACTCTAACTCTTATGCCTTATTTTATTTATATATATGTTTTTTTTCTTTTTTTTTGGTGGTATTATTCCTTAGTTCTATTAGGCTTTCTAATCTGCCCATGTAATGAGCCTTTAATTGATGACTCCCAAACCAAACGGTCTTAGGGTACCGGGTGGAAAAACACCCCAAGGACTTAAGGACTCGAGCAAATAAGGCCACAAAACTAAGGATTTTATTATATGAACCCCTTTTAGGCGTGAATATTTATGCTTTATTAGGCACAAATACCCAGCTTAATCAGAGGATTTTTATATATATATTTTTTTCAAACTTATCTAATCATCTTTCGCATAAATACTAAGGCTTACTTAGGCCAAAGCACCTAGCTAATCAATAATTAAATTTGTTTTATTTCTTTCTTTTTTTTATAAGACATAAGAATCTTTGTTTTTGAACCCTAAGTGTGTAAGTGTATGAAGTGTGTATATTTCATCAAGGTAAAGATCAAGACTAAATTACTTTGACAAATTATCTTCCTAACCCTAAAAATCAAACAAATAATCTTATTTTGACCAAGTATAAGAAATCCTAATTTAGATTTTCCTATTCCTTAAAATGGCTTAATTTCTTAAAAAAAATATGTCAAAATATTATTTCTGTTTTCAAAAAGTTTTTTAAAAGCAAAGAAAATGTTAAATTTTTTTTTTAATAAAAAGAAAAAACCTAAGTTATGTTAGAACCTTCCCCCACATCTATCTCATGCATTGTCCTCAATGTATGAATTAATGCATAGATGCATGAAAAAAACGAAAAGGAAGGAAAATGTTACCTTAAGGTGGTGGTTTCGGGGTGGTGGTCTAATTGGTCCATGAAATGCGGCCCAATCGACTTTTTTCGGGTTCGGAGGAACCCACCAGAATTTTCTTTAATATAACCCATTAAAATGATGAATCCATAATGGATTTTTATTAAATATTTGACCCCATCTAATTTCCAAATTCCATAACTAATTTCAAAGTCAAATTTGTCAACCACCTCGTCCCAGAAAGGAGTGTGAAAAGATAGAATGATTGACTTGGACTCAGGAAGTACATGAACTAATACCGACTCAGGAAAGTGACTTAAGTCAAGTAAAGGTTCAGGAGTCGAAATAGGTTTAGGAATTGGGTCCAAGTCAAGAAGTTGAAACTCAAGCCCACATTTATTTTCCAACAATGGAATGTGACTTAATATTGGTGATTCAAGTTCAGGAATGATAGGTGGGGGAATCAAAACTGACTCTAAAATATTACTCAAGTTTGGTAACAAAAAAGGAGTCAATATGATTCAGAAAGTTGAACTAGATCACAGATTTGAGAATCTAGGTCACATATCTCATTGAGTTCAATATCATAAAAATGAGAACTTGCCAATTTGTCAATAGGACTTTTAAAAGTGTAAAATTGGTCAAGTTCAATATGATCATCAAAAATGGGTGATCATCAAAATTTGGTTGAAGCTTAAACCTGCACACAAAATACGAAATTTCAGAACTTTTAATAAAAATGTGCAAGTGCTCAATTCTTACCGCTATAGCAAGTGGCTATGCGGGTTGTGATCCACAAGGAGGGTTTGCAATGGAAGCGTTCAAGGTTCTGTATTGAAATCTTAATGAAGACAAAACGAAAGTTCTTCTTTGTTTTTAAAGAAATGAAAATGAAAATGAGTTATGTAAAGTTAAAGAGAAAATGGTAGAATGAGAAAGTGGAAAAGAATGGAGAATGACTATTTACAAAGAAATGGGAAAGAAAGCGACTATGTACAAATGAGTTGGAAAGAAATGATGAAAGATTTGGAAGATGTGTTGATCTATACTAAAGAAATAAAAGAAAAGAAAGAAGGTTGAAGAAATACTTATCTAATTTGATTGATGACTTACTTGGAAACCTTGCATGTTCTACCTTTCTTGGAGGCGTTCAACGCATAGATCATAGGATCGAGCTCAGTCCCCGTTCGCATTATATCATCAAGTGGGCAGCAAATGAAGTGATACGGATCTTGAGGAGGAGAACGTCTTCATGAACTATCGTTGGCACTCACACAGCATCGTTATACTTATGCTTCTGGCTTCACTTGCAAACTCATCAAAAACAAAGGAGGTAAAGTAGAAAGAGGAAGAAGGAAACAAAAAAAAATACGAACATAAAAAGAAGCTTTTACCTTTATTACTTGCAGAAACAATGGAAGAAAGGAGGAGGGTACATCGGTGTCACTCTCAACATCAGCCTCTCTCTTACTTACATGAATCTTCATCTAACCTAAGCTTACATCCAAATTACATAAAAAGAAAAGAAAAACCTAAACTACAAGAAATGAAAACTAGGCTAAATCTTATCTCTGCATGGTCGTCCATTTTTCAACGCAAAGACTGCCTTTTTTATAGGCATAACCCACACGAGGAGGATCCGGGGAGATCGGGGGAGCAAACGCTCCCCCTAACTCCCCAACCAAGCCGCGAAAACACGGCTTTGGCCGCGTTTCCGCGGCCAGGGTGTGGCCAGATGGCCACACCCTGTTGGTGGGTCTCTCTGGGATTTCCTTCCGCATTTATCTTCAATTGGTTTCTTCGTTTGAGTCCAGGTTTCTGACGAAATGGCCTTGGATTCTTGGCTTTAACCGATCGATTCTGAGAGGATTCTACTCAACCGGTTTTCAACCTCTTGATTTTGCCCTGATTTACTAATTGCGAATTAATTTGTTAATTCTGATTTAATCAGAATTTGGTGGGCTTTGGGCTCATTTCTCTTCATCTCCTAAAGAATGGGCTGCAAATAAATTAAACAATTAATTAAGACAATGCAAAGTTTTATTCTAGAATAAGTATGGAAATATGATACTAAATATGCAACATTAGCGACCAATCACTATGAGATATACATAATTTAATGAAAATTCATTTTTGTATATTCATATTTTGTTCTCTTATATATGTATGTTTCAAATTTCAAGTGGTATTTTCATACATATATATATATATATATATATATTATATATATATATATATATATATATATATATATATATATATATATATGATTTGTTGTGCTAAGATTAAAAATGTTAATTCTCTATAGCACAAATTATTTCATAATAAGCCTGATTTAGTTCGTAATGTCAATTGTTTTTCAATTGGTATCATTGACCCAGAGGCCCATCATTCTAGTTTTGATGATGATTAACTCATGTAGTTATAGGTTACTAATAATCTTGTGTTTAAATAGTTTCAGTGATTGATCAAGATATTAGTAGGGATTAGCTTCAACAAAGAAGTTTTTTAGCTTTCACATGTAGAGTCAAGAGCTCGAGGGTCAGGATCGCATTTAGTACTCGGTTGGAGTCTAGCTCGTTAGATCGCGTGTTTGGATTGAGTCGACTTGGAAACAAGAAGACCTCAGTTTGTGTTTAGTATGTTTAGATCATTGTAAAGATTAGATAGTATTGATATGCTCAAGTTCACATACACACACAAGTTTAAAATATTTATTTTTCATAATATTAGTAGGTGATCATTGTAAAGATTAGATAGTATTTTCATGTTTTTGATAAAAAGAATTTCATATTTGTTTTGAGCTTTATTATTTATTTTCATGAATATACTATTCACATGATTCTTGTGCACTCACATTTCTTTTGTTTACTCATGACCATATTTCATGAGCTAATTTTTGTGCCTTATAGATCTTGAGTGATAATTTTTGTGTATTTAGCTTGTTCATGGATATAGATTTGGTTTCATGTTTTGAAGGATCTTTAACTAGTTTTTTAAAAATTACTTTAAACTAGTTATCTATTCTTCACTTGGTAGCGTTTTCAATCTAAAATACCTTCAAAATCTTATTTTTAAAAATCCCTACCTTTAAAGGGTGGTTGGATAGACGGCCATGCCTTGTATACCCTTACATTGAAATTCTATTTAAATATGTACATGAAAGGGAGGTAGCTATGTGATTGAAGCTTAAACCTGCACACAAAATACGAAATTTCAGAGCTTTTAATAAAAATGTGCAAGTGCTCAATTCTTACCGCTATAGCAAGTGGCTATGCGGGTCGTGATCCACAAGGAGGGTTTGCGATGGAAGCGTTCAAGGTTCTGTATTGAAATCTTAATGAAGACAAAACAAAAGTTCTTCTTTGTTTTTAAAGAAATGAAAATGAAACGAAAACGAGTTATGTTAAAGTTAAAGAGAAAATGGTAGAATGAGAAAGTGGAAAAGAATGGAGAATGACTATTTACAAAGAAATGAGAAAGAAAGCGACTATGTACAAATGAGTTGGGAAAGAAATGATGAAAGATTTGGAAGATGTGGTGATCTATACTAAAGAAATAAAAGAAAGAAAGAAGGTTGAAGAAATACTTACCTAATTTGATTGATGACTTACTGGAAACCTGTGCTACCTGGAAACCTTGCTGTGTCTACCTGCTTGGAGGCGTTCAACGCATAGATCATAGGAACGAGCTCAGTCCAGTTCGCATTATATCATCAAGCGGCGCAAGAATGAAGTGATACGGATCTTGAGGAGGAGAACGTCTTCATGAACTATCGTTGGCACTCACATAGCATCGTTATACTTATGCTTCTAGCTTCACTTGCAAAACTCATCAAAAACAAAGGAGGTAAAGTAGAAAGAGGAAGAAGGAAACAAAAAAAAATACGAACATAAAAAGAAGCTTTTACCTTTATTACTTGCAGAAACAATGGAAGGAAGGAGGAGGGTACATCGGTGTCACTCTCAACATCAGCCTCTCTCTCTTACTTACATGAATCTTCATCTAACCTAAGCTACATCCAAATTACATAAAAAGAAAAGAAAAACCTAAACTACAAGAAATGAAAACTAAGCTAAATCCTATCTCTGCATGGTCGTCCATTTTTCAACGCAAAGACTGCCTTTTTATAGGCATAAACCCACACGAGGAGGATCCCGGGGAGATCGGGGGAGCAAACGCTCCCCCTAACTCCCCAACCAAGCCGCGGAAATGCGGCTTTGGCCACGTTTCCGCGGCCAGGGTATGGCCAGATGGCCACACCCTGTTGGTGGGTCTCTCTGGGATTCCTTCTGCATTTATCTTCAGTTGGTTTCTTCGTTTGAGTCCAGATTTCTGACGAAATGGCCTTGGATTCTTGGCTTTAACCGATCGATTCTGAGAAGATTCTTCTCAACCGATTTTCAACCTCTTGATTTTGCCCTGATTTACTGAGTGCGAATTAATTCTGATTTAATTCAGAATTTTGGTGGGCTTTGGGCTCATTTCTCTTCATCTCCTTAAAGAATGGGCCTGCAAATAAATTAAGCAATTTAAGACAATGCAAAGTTTTATTCTAGAATAAGTATGGAAATATGATACTAAATATGCAACATTAGCGACCAATCACACCCCCATACCTATCTTTTGCTCGTCCTCGAGCAAAATAACTAAACTATACTAAGGATTATTAGACCACTTTCGCAGGTCACGCGATTGCACTGAGCATGTGCAAACAAGCCGTTAAACCTCTAGGTTTCCCCTAGAGGACAAGTTTTGTCTCGTGAGGGTTTTCAGCGGATTGCACCCACAAAATCCATAAAGAAAGGGAAATAAAGAGTTAGTATTTTCGAAAAGCATTTTGAAAGGGAAAAATATTTGAAATATAATTATAAGATCTAAGCAATCTATAGTTATAGGAAAACTGAATTTCATTCCAAAACTTAGTCTCTATTCAGAAATTTGTTATCAATTAAAGTAAGGAGTCAAATTGTACTTCTCATCTAGTCTATTACTTTACCCTAAGTCATATGCACTTGTGACTGCGAAAATTTTGACTAAGGGTTCATTAACTCTAACTCTTATGCCTTATTTATTTATATATATGTATTTTTTGGTGGTATTATTTCTTAGCTTTATTAGGCTTTCTAATCTGCCGATGTAACGAGCCTTTAATCGAGATGACTCCCAAACCAAATGGTCTTAGGGCACCGGGTGAGAAGACACCCCTAGGACTTAAGGACTCGAGCAAATAAGGCCACAAAACTAAGGATTTTATTATATGAACCTCTTTTAGGTGTGAATACTTATGCTTTATTAGGCACAAATACCCAGCTTAATCAGAGGATTTTTATATATATTTTTCTTTTCAAACTTATCTAATCATCTTTCGCATAAATACTAAGGCTTACTTAGGCCAAAGCACCTAGCTAATCAATAATTAGATTTGTTTATCTTTTTTTTTATAAGGCATAAGAATCTTTGTTTTTGAACCCTAAGTGTGTAAGTGTATGAAGTGTGCATATTTCATTAAGGTAAAGATCAAGACTAAATTACTTTGACAAATTATCTTCCTAACTCTAAATATCAAACAAATAATCTTATTTTGACCAAGTATAAGAAATCCTAATTTGGATTTTCCTATTCCTTAAAATTAACTTAGTTTCTTACAAAAAATATGTCAAAATATTGTTTCTATTTTCAAAAAAGTTTTTAAAAGCAAAGAAAATGTTAAATTTTTTTTAATAAAAAAGAAAAACCTAAGTTATGTTAGAACCCTCCCCCAACCTATCTCATGCATTGTCCTCAATGTATGAATTAATGCATAGATGCATGTAAAAGATGAAAGGGAAGGAAAATGTTACCTTAAGGTGGTGGTTCCGGTGGTGGTCTGATTGGTCCACGAAATGCGGCCCAATCGACTTTTCGTTGGGTTCGGAGGAACCCACCAGAAATTTCACTAATCTAACCCATTAAAATTGTGTATCCATGAAGGATTTTTATTAAGTATTTGACCCCATCTAATTTCCAAATCCATAACTGATTTCAGAGTCAAATTTGTCAACCACCTCGTCCCAAAATGGAGTATGAAATGATAGAACGGTTGACTTGGACTCAGGAAGTATAGGAACTAATACCGACTCAGGAAGGTGACTTAAGTCAAGTAAAGGTTCAGGAGTCGAGACTGGTTCAAGAAGTGTGTCCAAGTCAAGAAGTTGAAACTCAAGTCCACATTGATTTTCCAACAATGGAATGTGACTTAATATTGGTGATTCATGTTCAGGAATGATAGGTGGGGGAATCAAACTGACTCTAAAATATTACTTAAGTTGGTAACAAAACAGGAGTCAATATTGATTCAGAAAGTTGAACTGGATCACAGATTTGAGAATCTAGGTCACATATCTCATTGAGTTCAATATCAAAAAAAATGAGAACTTGCCAATTTGTCAATAGGATTTTCAAAAGTGTAAAATTGGTCAAGTTCAATATGATCATCAAAAATAGGTGATTCAATTTCATGATGAATTGGCACAGGATCAATGTTAACTCGGGGAAAATATTGAAGTCAGGTGAAGACACCGGAGTCATTATTGAATCAGGAAGTAAAACTGAATCACTAAGTTGAGGTTCATGATCATATTCATTTTCAAGTTCGATTTCAGGAAAATGATAACTTGCCAAACTGTCAATATTCTTTTCAAAATTTAGAGTTTGGGCAAGTTCAAATGATTGTTCTGAAATGGAACCTTAATTTCCAAAACTACATGACTCTTCGACTCGAATAGAATGATTGGTGACATTAGAACTGGTCAAACGGTGAGAATGTAAAGATTGGACCATCATATCTATGTCGTGATTACGAGCGTTTTGAGCCTGAGTCATGGCTTCAAGCATCTCTTCATAGGGATATGTTCATTGCTTTGATGAAAAGATGAAGTATTGTCTTGAAATTGGTGGTGAAATTGTGAGTCCATCAGATTTTGGGATCTGTGTTTGGACTCACGCATACTCATTTCCAAAATTGATAGCTTTCTATTTTGGACTGGTGGAACTGAGTATGAATCTTGAAAATATTGTGGACTAGGTGGAGAAGGAGGACAAGTTGGTTGAAAATTTGACTCGGGGTAGGTGAATCCCCACTGACACTGTGAAGAGTTGAAATCATTATGGAAATTATAGTTATTAGATTGGGGGCATGGGTTATATTGATTCGGATAAGACCAATCCGGCACACTAGGTTGGTTAAAGTTATGATATGCCGGGTTGGTAGTATCTGAAAAAGAAGTCGGTGTGTAATAATGGATTACTATTAAAGTTGGAAAAATTGTTATTATAAGCCATATTACACAATAGAATACAAACAAAAAGAAATAAAAACAAACAAATAAAAGGAAAAAATTCTAACTAAGTTAAGGTAGACCTATAACCTAGACGACTCCTAACTGATTAGACTGTCCACAGGAGGTTTAATGCAGACTTTGACCACAAGCTAATCAGCCAGGTCAGGGCAAGGTTGGTGGGAGGTTTTCGGTCAAAGACGTCCTTAATTAAATAACCACCAACTTTCGGGCTTTCGGCCCTTAATCCCTTTCCTAGACACTGATTTTGCAGGAGTCAAATTTCAACACTTTTTCCCCTTAGGATAACTCCTTATTGAGTCCGAGATGTCCCTAGGGCCAACGTCTACTCATTTTTAGTTAGGCTTGGGTTAGTGAGTGCTTGGAATCTGATTTTTGGGCCAAGGAAGGGTGATTAAATCCCCACCTTATCTTGTTAATGGGTGGTGCCCTTAAAATCAATTTGTGCAAGTGTACAAGATATGTAAATAAGATTCATTCAAAGCGATTTAAATCAACCAAGAGATGAGTCCTATTCTAGATGCAATGCGAACGTACCTTGCTCCAGCACTCTTCAACAGTAAAATAAAAGAATTGAAAAGACACGTGCCTAAAATGCAAACGTCTAATCAATTTTTTATCTTTTCAACAAGTATTTTACTGTTGGTTTTATTAGCAGGCTTATGGTGATGGCATATAAGAAAAAACAAATTGCAAAAAACTAGAATTTTCCAAGTCAAGCAGCCCTGCAAAAAATAACGTTAGTAGTCAACTCCTTTTTGCCGCGTATCCGCGGCTTTGGCCGCGAAAACGCGGCAAAGCAGAGGGCACTTGGTCTCTGCCTTCTAGAGCAGAGGCCCAAGACCACTTATATGTTACTGCAATCTTATTTTCCTGCTTTGCTTGCCCTATAACCTGCACAGAGAAAAAAGTTCGTTTTAGTTCTACAAAATTTTCAATAAAAATCAGATTTCAATAAAAACGTTACCCTCCCCGGCAACGGCGCCAAAATTGGTTGAAGCTTAAACCTGCACACAGAATACGAAATTTCAGAACTTTTAATAAAAAAGTGCAAGTGCTCAATTCTTACCGCTATAGCAAGTGGCTATGCGGGTCGTGATCCACAAGGAGGGTTTGTGATGGAAGCGTTCAAGGTTCTGTACTGAAATCTTAATGAAGACAAAACGAAAGTTCTTCTTTGTTTTTAAAGAAATGAAAATGAAAACGAGTTATGTTAAAGTTAAAGAGAAAATGGTAGAATGAGAAAGTGGAAAAGAATGGAGAATGACTATTTACAAAGAAATGGGAAAGAAAGCGACTATGTACAAATGAGTGGGAAAGAAATGATGAAAGATTTGGAATATGTGGTGATCTATACTAAAGAAATAAAAGAAAAGAAAGAAGGTTGAAGAAATACTTACCTAATTTGATTGATGACTTACCTGGAAACCTTGCATGTTCTACCTTGTTTTGAGGCGTTCAACGCATAGGTATGGTTATAAGATCGAGCTCAGTCCCTGCTCGCATTATATCATCAAGCCTTGCAAGAATGAAGTGATACGGATCTTGAGGAGGAGAACGTCTTCATGAACTATCGTTGGCACTCACACAGCATCGTTATACTTATGCTTCTGGCTTGACTTGCAAACTCATCAAAAACAAAGGAGGTAAAGTAGAAAGAGGAAGAAGGAAACAAAAGAAAATACGAACATAAAAAGAAGCTTTTACCTTTATTACTTGCAGAAACATTGGAAGAAAGGAGGAGGGTACATCGTGTCACTCTCAACATCAGCCTCTCTCTCTTACTTACATGAATCTTCATCTAACCTAAGCTTACATCCCAATTACGTAAAAAGAAAAGAAAAAATCTAAACTACAAGAAATGAAAACTAGGTTAAATCCTATCTCTGCATGGTCATCCCATTTTCAGCACAAATACTGCCTTTTTATAGGTAAAAATCCAATGTTCAGGATCCTGAGGAGATCGGGGGAGCAAACGCTCCCCCTAACTCCCCAACAAAGCCGCGGAAATGCGGCTTTGGCCGCGTTTTCGCGGCCAGGGTGTGGCCAGATGGCCACACCCTGTTGGTGGGTCTCTCTGGGATTTCCTTCTGCATTTATCTTTAGTTGGTTTCTTCGTTTGAGTCTAGGTTTCTGACGAAATGGCCTTGGATTCTTGGCTTTAACCGATCGACTCTAAGAGGATTCTTCTCAACCGGTTTTCAACCTCTTGATTTTGTCCTGATTTACTGAGTGCGAATTAATTCTGATTTAATTCAGAATTTTGGTGGGCTTTGGGCTCATTTCTCTTCATCTCCTTAAAGAATGGGCTTGCAAATAAATTAAGCAATTAATTAAGACAATGCAAAGTTTTATTCTAGAATAAGTATGAAAATATGATACTAAATATGCAACATTAGCGACCAATCACTATGAGATATACATAATTTTAATGAAAATTCATTTTTGTATATTCATATTTGTTTTTCTTATATATGTATGTTTCAAATTTCAAGTGGTATTTTCATACATACATACATATATATATGATTTGTTGTGCTAAGATTAAAAATGTTAATTCTATAGCACAAATTATTCATAATAAGCCTGATTTAGTTCGTAATGTCAATTGTTTTTCAATTGGTATCATTGACCCAGAGGCCCATCATTCTAGTTTTGATGATGATTAACTCATGTAGTTATAGTTTACTAATAATCTTGTGTTTAAATAGTTTCAGTGATTGATCAAGATATTAGTAGGTGATTAGCTTCAACAAAGAAGTTTTTGAGCTTTCACATGCATAGTCAAGAGCTCGAGGGTCAGGATCGCATCTAGTACTCGGTTGGAGTCTAGCTCGTTGGATCGCGTGTTTGGATTGAGTCGACTTGGAAACAAGAAGACCTCAGTTTGTATTTAGTATGTTTAGATCATTGTAAAGATTAGATAGTATTGATATGCTCAAGTTCACATACACACACAAGTTTAAATATTATTTTTCATGATATTAGTAGGTGATCATTGTAAAGATTAGATAGTATTTTCATGTTTTTGATAAAAGAATTTCATATTTGTTTTGAGCTTTATTATTTATTTTCATGAATATACTATTCACATGATTCTTGTGCACTCACATTTCTTTTTTTTACTCATGACCATATTTTCATGAGCTAATTTTGTGCCTTATAGATCTTGAGTGACAATTTTGTGTATTTAGCTTGTTCATGGGATATATGATTTGGTTTCATGTTTTGAAGGATCTTTAACTAGTTTTTAAAAAATTACTTTAAACTAGTTATCTATTCTTCACTTGGTAGCATTTTCAATCTAAAATTACTTTCAAAATCTTATTTTTAAAAAAATCCCTACCTTTAAAGGGCGGTTGGATAGACGGCCATGCCTTGTATACCCTTACATTGAAATTCTATTTAAACATGTACATGAAAGGGAGGTAGCTATGAGATATACATAATTTTAATGAAAATTCATTTTATATATTCATATTTGTTCTCTTATATATGTATGTTTCAAATTTCAAGTAGTATTTTCATACATACATATATATATATGATTTGCTGTGCTAAGATTAAAAATGTTAATTCTCTATAGCACAAATTATTTCATAATAAGCCTGATTTAGTTCGTAATGTCAATTGTTTTTCAATTGGTATCATTGACCCAGAGGCCTATCATTCTAGTTTTGATGATGATTAACTCATGTAGTTATAGTTTACTAATAATCTTATGTTTAAAGAGTTTCAGTGATTGATCAAGATATTAGTAGGTGATTAGCTTCAACAAAGGGTTTTTGAGCTTTCACATGCAGATTCAAGAGCTCGAGGGTCAGGATCGCATCTAGTACTCGGTTGGAGTCTAGCTCGTTGGATCGCGTGTTTGGATTGAGTCGACTTGGAAACAAGAAGACCTCGGTTTGTGTTTAGTATGTTTAGATCATTGTAAAGATTAGATAGTATTGATATGCTCAAGTTCACATACACACACAAGTTTAAATATTTGTTTTCATGATATTAGTAGGTGATCATTGTAAAGATTAGATAGTATTTTCATGTTTTTGATAAAAAAATTTCATATTTGTTTTAAGCTTTATTATTTATTTTCATGAATATACTATTCACATGATTCTTGTGCACTCACATTTCTTTTATTTACTCATGACCATATTTTCATGAGCTAATTTTTGTGCCTTATAGATCTTGAGTGAAAATTGTGTATTTAGCTTGTTTCATGGGATATATGATTTGGTTTCATGTTTTGAAGGATCTTTAACTAGTTTTTAAAAAATTACTTTAAACTAGTTATCTATTCTTCACTTGGTAGCGTTTTCAATCTAAAATTACTTTCAAAATCTTATTTTTAAAAATTCCTACCTTTAAAGGGCGGTTGGATAGACGGTCATGCCTTGTATACCCTTGCATTGAAATTCTATTTAAACATGTACAAAAGGGAGGTAGCTATGAGATATACATAATTTTAATGAAAATTCATTTTTGTATATTCATATTTGTTCTCTTATATATGTATGTTTCAAATTTCAAGTGGTATTTTCATACATACATATATATATGATTTGCTGTGCTAAGATTAAAAATGTTAATTCTCTATAGCACAAATTATTTCATAATAAGCCTGATTTAGTTCGTAATGTCAATTATTTTTCAATTGGTATCATTGACCTAGAGGCCCATCATTCTATTTTGATGATGATTAACTCATGTAGTTATACTTTACTAATAATCTTGTGTTTAAATAGTTTTAGTGATTGATCAAGATATTAGTAGGTGATTAGCTTCAACAAAGGAGTTTTTGAGCTTTCACATGAAGATTCAAGAGCTCAAGGGTCAGGATCGCATCTAGTACTCGGTTGGAGTCTAGCTCGTTGGATCGCGTGTTTGGATTGAGTCGACTTGAAAACAAGAAGACCTCAGTTTGTGTTTTGTATGTTTAGATCATTGTAAAGATTAGATATTATTGATATGCTCAAGTTCACATACACACACAAGTTTAAATATTTGTTTTTCAGTTTAACCGGTTTTTTGTTTTCATGTCAAAAATATAGATAGATATCTTTATATGTATATTGGATTCTATCCATATACAATATGCTTCAAAGTTATTTATATATCTTGTTTTTGTATTTACATGAGTTTTAGAGAAAACGGTTTTCCATTTCAAAAATTCAAGTTTTGAAAAATACTGATTTTGTGTTTAGCCATATTTCTATATCACAAAAATGATTCAAATTATTTATAATATGTGTTGAATTTTAGTCACACATATTTGTATTTCAAACATCTTAAAAAAAACTTATTTTGTGAAATTTTTGTGATTTTATGGGATTTAATTGGAATCAAAATACCTAAGTTTTAAATCCTAAAAACCAAGCCAGACAGACTAGCGGTCGACCGGACCAGTGGTCGGTCGACCAATATGCACGTAAACGTGCACATGGCCAGCCTATTCGGCCGGTCGACCGCACGGTCGACCAACTGAAAGCACCCTACTCTCGTGTGGGGACCGGTTGACCGGGCGGTCGACCGATGGCTTTGGCCCAGGCGGTCGACCGGAGGCGCAACGGTCATAAAAATGACCATTGGCCGATCGACCGGGTGGTCGACCGAAAGGGCTCTTGGCTGCCAACGGGCAGATTTTTTGGAGGGTAATAAATAGCCCCCTCCTTAGCTGATTTCACTAAGAATTTCAAGAGCAAAGTTTTCTATCTTTCCTAGTGTTTTAGCAACAAGTTTTCAAAGAGTTTTTAGGTTATAAAGATCTATCTTTATTTGTTTTAAAGTGTTGAAAAAATCAAAGAAAAATAGAGACTTTGAGAATTAGTTTTTGATCTTCATTTCTATAGCCATTTAGAAGTTTTCCTAAGAGTTTTTCTTTATGATTTGTTTTCCAAACTCTTTGTTTTCTCACACTTAAGCTATCATATTTATCCTATCTATAGGATCTTGTTTTTGTGAGAAATTGGTTTGTGATTGTTGAGACCACCAAGAGTTGTAACCTTCCTTGTATTTGTTGGTATCCCTCTTGTGTGGAGGTGATTGTGGAGGTTGAGTTGGATGTGTTGGTATCCCTCTAAGTGTAGAGTTGATTGAGATTGTTGTTTGGCTTTGAGCCTTATCCCTCTATTGTGAGGTTGATCTTGTTTTGACTAAGTGCCCATCCCTCTAAGTATAGAGGTGATTGTTGTTGTGCCTTACCTCTTGTGTAGAGGTTATGTTTATTGGAGAGAGGAGTTGTGTACTCTAAAATTGTATTACCCAAATCCTCAGTTGAGGTTCCCTGTGTGGGAAGTCCTGTGTGGACGATATAGTAGAAATCCTTCTGTGTGAAGGTGGGGACATAGAGCAGTGGCTCGAACCTCGAAACATATCTTAGTGTTTGCGATTTATCCACTATCTCTAAACTCTTTCACTTTTATATCTTGCATTGCTTCATATTCATATCATATATATGCTTGGTATTGTTTGTGTGACTCACTAGTGTTGAACCAAGAGAGCTTCATATAGCACCTCAACTCTTATTTAGAGAAATTTAGAGGAGATAGTCCAGAGCCTTTCACTGAGAATTCGGCTACACTCTTTGGTTATACTAAGTGTGATGCAATTAGTTTTTTAATTCTGCATCATTTGTCATTAGATTAGCCATACACCTATTCACCCCCCTCTAGGTGTACTTTCAATTGGTATCAGAGCCTACGCTCCTGATATTAGGTTTAACCACCTAGGAGTGAGATCTTGGTTAGCTAATCTAGATTTGCATTTGCACACTAGTTTGCTTACACACACTCATAGATTTCATGACCCTTCCTATATTTGATGTTTTTAACATCAATGTATGGAAGATTAAGATGAGTATGTACCTAAAAACCCTAGGAATGTAAGTTTACCTTGCCGCTACCAAGAAATCTTATCTTGGTAATAGCAAGCATATAGAGACCAATGCACAAGCCCTAGAGGCACTTAGATGCACTTTAAACAAAGAATATTTATATATGATTTCTCATTGTCATTCTGCCTTTGCAGTGTGGAACACCTTGATCTCTCCAAAGCTTCAAACGCCAAACATTGTGGAGAAGGAATCTAGTGTGGATGAAGCCGAACAAGCTTGCTACATGATCCAAGGGAATGACTCCCTCGAGGTAAATTCAGAAACTCAACTAGATGGTAGTGCTAGTTCTTCCGGTGATGACTATATGAATATCAATACTTTAAATGAAGAACTATCTATTGTTTGTGAAAATTTGCTTGAAAAATACCAACTCTTGAAAAAGAAAACTTTTAAAATGAAAGAAGAAAATAAGGATTTGTTTTCGAAACTTGATATTGTTTTGCAAGAGAGGGATGAGATTTCAATTGGAAGAGACTTATTAAAATCCAAACTTGACCTTGCCCTAAAAGAAAATAAAATTTTAAAAAGTAAAAATAATTGTGATGAAGTTTTGAAGAATAATAAGGTTCTATCTTCAAAACTTGATTTTATTGTAAAAGATAATGAATCTTTGAAAAATAAAATTGCTTGGATTTGATTTCTAATGAAATTAAATCTTTGAAAAATGATTTAAATTCACATGTTTGCCATGCTTCACCATCTATTATACCTATCGCATGATCCACTTCTTCTTCTAACATTGAATATGATATATGTATGTTAAAGAAGAGTGTTGATTGTTTGGGCTCTACTTTCAGCAAATGTGTTATGAACCACACACGGTTGGAATCCATGTTTCGCAAGAAACATGCTCCTTACGTGCATGGACACTATACACCGCATACACATGCTCATCATGTTCACATACATGATTCAAAGTATGCTCATATGTACACTTATACACATTGTGGACATAAGGGCCACCTTGCAAAATTTTGTTATGATAGATTAAATAATTCAAATTTTGTAAATAAGTTTGTTTGGGTTACGAAAGGTGCTAACCCCCATGGACCCAATAAGGTATGGGTACCAAAAGCCACTCCTATTTTATTTGATGTAGGTGTGGGCTCTCACATGACATGACATGCGTTGGTGCCTTGAGGTGAATGCGTTCCAAACTATATGGTAACACTTTTGGATGCATCACTTTCAAGGGGAGTTTGGTGGGAGGACCACCATGGTTTGGAGTTATAGAGATGTGCCTGATTAGTCTCTAATTTTGCATAATTTGTATCACATCTTCACATTAATTTCATATTAAATTCTGCTAATAAAGTTTTGCTTGCTTGATTCTAGGTCCATGGTGTGCAATGAAATAGAAGACCCTAAATCACAATTTAATTGGTGATTAAAAGCCTCTTAAAGATAGCCATTGACCTAGAGAGCTGATTCTGTGAAAACCAGGGGCTGCAAAGACGAAACCGGGCACAGGGCCTGATAGGGGACAGACGGGACCGCGCGCGCCTCAAAGCGCCGCGCGCGCTGCCCTAGTATGGCCGCGGAAACGCGGCCTGGGCCGCAGCCCCGGCCGCGTTTTGGGCCAGGGCTTTTCCCTTGGCCCCCTCTTCCCTGGTGGCTATAAATACCCTCCTGGGGTTCCAGACTTGAGATATACAGAGTTTAGGGTAGTTTTTCATTCCATGTTGTAGTTTAGTTTAGGTTAGATTAGTTCTTCTTCTTCCCATTGTATTTTTCATTTTGTTTTAGATCTTGTATTACGAGAGAGTGATACATGAGTGGAATACAAGAGTACTTGTAATAGAAGGTGACAAGGTATGAAAGGTGATCTATTTACCTCTCTTTGTTTTCTATCTAACTTCTTTTACATGTGTAGCTAGTCTTTTCTCTCATGGCACTAACTACTAACCACCAACTAGTTTAACTTCTTTTATGATAATCCACATGAATCTAATAGCCACGTTTTGGCCTTGCTCTTGCAAGAGCCATTGATGGCTCATGATGATGGATCTAACACTCTAACTTCCTAACCACTAATAAGCTAACATTACTTTACTCCATGCTTACTCTTCTATAGTATTGATGGTTTAAGTGTAGCTTGCACTTGTTTGTTGAGTTGGGTTGTGATGAGTTACATATGGGTCATACTTTGAATAGCTCTTGAACCAAGGACTAGTGATGGCCAATGATACATGTGAGGCAACTATCACTAAAAGGTTAGCATGTTTGGAGTCATTAGTAGTTAGTAGCCATGCGTTTTCTTTCTTTTTCACTTTGTGTTAGAAATATATCCAAAAATCACAAACATATTCTTTTCCATGTTTCCCACTCCTTTGTGTTTCACCATACTTCTCTTTTCATTCTTTGTTTTCTTTTCGTTTCATTCTTTCAAAATTTGAAGAACTTTTAACAAACACGTGAATCAATCGGTAAAGCTTCTATCGCCTCCCATCCTTATGGATTCGACTCGTTTTAGCCTCTATGCTATAATGGAAGTATCGAGGAAGCCAAAGCACACACACTTTAAATCTTCATTTCAAAACATACACTTTTAGTGCGCGATTTTCCCCCGATCAAATTTTGGCGTCATTGTCGAGGATGGGAACGGTTTGATTTTACAAGTTTGCTAACTTTTCTTCTTTGTTTTTTGGTGTGCAGGTTAAAGTTTTAGCATTGTAGAAGTCCACACTTGCTCAAGTGTGGTTGGTTAATTCTTGTATATTTTTATAGTCTGTTGCTAATTTTTTTTATATTACCTGTGCACTGTAAATAATTGTAAGAACTAAAATACAGAAATTGGATGCTTTAAAACGGTTTAGACATTTGCATCTAGGCACGTGTCAATTTTTATTCCAATATACTGTATTTTATTCTTATGTTATTGTGATACTGATAGGAGGTGTACATATTGCATTGCATATAGTTAGGACAAACACTTCAGTGATTTACTCGCTTTTTTGTGTTCATCTTATCTATATTGCACACTTGCACAAATTAAACTTAAGGGCAACACCCAATACAACATAAGGTGGGAAAGTTATTACCCTCTCTTAGCCCACAAATCACCTCCTCACTCACACAACCCAAGCCTTAATAAAAATTGTTAGACGTTGGCCCCTAGGGACATCTCAGACTCATTTAGGAGATTGACCTAAGGGGGAGTTGTTAGAATTTAACTCTTGCTAAATCGGTGTGTAAGGTTGGGGATTGAGAGGCGAAACCTCGAAGAATGGTAGTTTGGCATAATTAGGCCCGTTGCTCTGGCACGGATACCTCCCACCGATCTTGCCCCTACCTGGCCGATTAACTTATGGTCAGATTCTGACAATATACCCCCTGTGGACAGTCTAACCAGTTAGGAGTCGTCTAGGTCTAAGTCAACCCTAGCATAGGCTTGTTTTCTTTTTCTTTTTCTTTTTCTTTGTTTGTTTGTTTGTTTGTTTTCTTTTTTGTATATTGTGATATGGATTTTAACCACAACAATTCTTTCAATTCTAATATGAATCCATATTTCACTCCGACCTCATTTGATTCGGATAACTCCAACCCGGCTATGTCCAACATGAACCAACCATATATGCCGAGTTGGGATTATCCGACTCAATATGACCCATATCTCCAATACTATAACCAAGATTTTCAAAAAAATTTCAATCTTCACAGAATTCATGGGGATTCACCTACCCCGAGTCAAATTTTCAACCATCTTGTCCACAATTTTCATAATATTCATTCCCCAATTTTGATTCATATACTCCTTTTCCTGAACCACCAATTGAAGAAAAATCATCATTGGAAAGGAGTATAGAAGAGTCCCTACAACAAATGCAAAATTTGCTCAATTCACAATCCTTCCCATATCAAACTCCACATACTCCTTTTCTAGAGCATCCAATTGAAGAAGAATCTGAGCTAGAAAAGCGTTTGGAAGTCTTTTGTGAAAGAATGCAAAACATGTTGGACTCATCTGTTGGCCCAAAGGCCTTCCACCCTAGTTTTGATGATGATTAACTCATGTAGTTATGTTTACTAATATTCTTGTGATTTTAAGTTTCAGATCATTAGCAAGATATTAGTTGGTGATTAGCTTCAACAAAGGTGTTTAGAAACTTTTCATGGTGATTCCAGGGCCAAAGCTTCAAGATCACACCTTGCCTTGCCCATGGATGGAGTTTTGGATCGGGTCTACTTGAAGATGGAGATCGTCAAGAAGACTTAGGTATCCTAGTATTAGTTTAGTGTGTTTTAGATCCATTTGTAAAGCTTAGTATAGTTGATATGCTCAAGTGCACAACACACACAAGTTTTATGTTTGGATATTAGTTTTTCGGTTTTTAGTTTAACCGATATTTGTTTTCATGAATAGATTGATCAAAACAAGTTTAAATAGTTTATATGTATAATAGATATATTCTAGTTATACATACATGCTTACACTTCCTATACAAACTTATTTTGACTTTCCTATTCATGTATTGAAAAATCAAGTTTGATAAAAATACAAGTGTTGGTTTTGATAAAATTTGCAAGACTCAAAAATGAATTGATATGATTGATATATATCTTGAAATTTTTATCACTTGTTTGTGTTTCAATATAAAATAATAAAACTATTTTTTGTGATTTTTAGAAGTGTTAAAAGATTTTTCAAAATATTTTTAAACTGTTTTTCTGACCCAGTTTTCTGTTCCAGGCTTCAACCAGTCGACTAGTCTTCTGACCAAGTCGACTTGGGATGAAGTCGGTCGACCGGGCCGGTCGACCGACGTGCACAGATTGTGCACGTTTGGCAGACACAGGGACGGTCGACCGCCAGGGTCGACCGGGTCTGAGAGCAGTGCTCTCTGTTTGTTTGGGTCGACCGTGCCGGTCGACCGTGTTTGCCCAACGGTCACATTTCAGACCGTTGGCGGTCGACCGGGCCGGTCGACGGTCACCTGTCAGGCTGCCAGCTCAACCTAACGGCTAGTTTTCTGATGGGGCTATAAATACCCCATCTCTTGGGCTGTTTTGACAAGAGTTTTAAGAAGAAAATTTTCAGTGTTTCTCTAGTGTTTAAACAAGTTTTCAAAATAGTTTTTGTGCTAAAAAGATTTCATCTTTTTTGTTTTGGGTTTTTGGAAAATCAAAGAGAACTAGGTTTTTGGATATTGTATTTGTTTTCATTTTCTATCATTTACAAGACATTTCCCAAGTAGTTTTTCTTTGTTGCTTGTTTCCAAAAACACCTTGATTCCACACTTGAGCTATCTTCTATCCTAATCTAATTAGGATCATTTGTTTTGTGGAAAAAGAGAAAAAGAAAAGAGAGATTGTTTGTGGTTGAAAGAAACCACTTGTTGTAAACACCCTTGTTCCTTTTGTATCCCTCTTTGGTAGAGGTGATCGGGTGATTGGTTTGCTCCCTCTAGTGAGAGGTGGAGTTTGGTTTGTAAACCCTCTTCGGTAGAGGTGTTGTGGTTGTTTGGCTACGGGCCTACCCCTCGGTTATGAGGCGGTGTTTGAGAGAGGAGTTTGGTACTCCTAGTGTTGTAACAAATCCTCTTCGGTAGAGGTTCCCTCGGTGGGAGATAGTGGATTGGAAATCCTACACGGTGGTGTAGGCGGGGATGTAGAGCTAGGGGCTCGAACCTCGAAACATATCCTTGTGTTTGCGTTTGATCCAATATCTCTCTACTCTCTCTCTCTTTATATTGTGCAAAACATCATTCATATCATATCATCATACTTGCTTGTGTTGCCTTGCATTATTTCATATTGCTATTCATCCTTATATGCTTGGCTTGATTGTGTGTATGCCTCACTTATACTTAACCACAAGAGCTTCACATAGCACCTCAACCCATTCAAGGGGAATCAAGAGGAGTTAGTCCAGAGCCCTTCACGGGGAATTCGGCTACACTTGTGAGTTGTATTAAATGTGTTGCAAAATTTGCATTAGCTTTCGCATTTAGCGTATTTAGTTCCTAGATTAGCGCTTACACCTATTCACCCCCCCTCTAGGTGTTTTTCATCATCATCTCAACTACATTTTCAAGAGTCCTACTCATCTTTTCCAGTATCATCTATTCAAACTGAACAACCATCAATACTAGACTTGAGTATAGAACCCTTGCGTGAGTCCGAGCAACAATCACAAAATCCAATGGACTCACAATTTCACCATATTTCCAAAATCGACTTCCATACTTATCTTTTCACGAAGAACCAATCGCAAAGAGTATGGAAGACATGATTCCAAATCCAAATTCTATTACCCGGCCTATCAGTAGGTTAGACTCACTTATGAGCGAATTGATCAATGAGAGCGAGAAAAGTCTTTCTTGTCAACCTTTGACTGATCCTTATATCCCTAACTCTACTGATTGGACCCAAAAATCATGTCATTTTGGGAATCTAGGTTCAATTTCAGAACACATATTTGAACTTGACCACACTCCAAGTTATGAAAGTCGCCTGGACATTCTGGCAAGTTATCCCTTTCCTGAAATTGAAATCGAACCTGACAGTGATCCTGAACCTCAAGTTGGCGATTCCTTTTCACTTTTTGATTCAATAATGACCCCGGTATCTTTACTAGATTTTTTCTCTATTCCGAAGTCAGCATTGAATCCCGTACTAGTATACCGTGAAATGGAATCACCAATCTCTCATGATCACACTTCATTCATGGGAAAAATGTGTGAATATCCATTCTTTGGTTTGGACCCTGTTTTTGAACCAATTTCGACTCTCATTGTTGACTCTCGACTTGATCTGAGTCAACTTCCCTAGTCGGTGCCGGTTTTTGTTCCTGTTCCATTTGAGTCCAAAGCAATCATCTCTCAAAATCACACTTCATTGTTGGACAAGAATGTTGAAGAAAATGACTCAATAATTATTTTTGAAAATTTGAAATTAAATGGGGATAAAATTTTCAATAAGACCATTCAATCAATCATTCTTTTATTGGGTCATGTTAGAAAGGTCATTGGTGGGTTCCTGCACGATCCACGCTATTTTGATTGGGTTGCAACGCTTGGCCCAATCAGACCACCACCAGAGCCACCCCCTTGAGGTAATCTTCCTTCCCTCTCCATTTGTTTCATGTATTTACACATTCACGATGCATTGAGGACCATGCATGAAATAAGTGTGGGGGAGGGTTTACTAACGTAGTTAGTTTTATATTTTCTTTCTTTTACACTTCTTTTCTTTTTACAAAACTTTTTGAAACAAGAGAAATAGTTTTTGATTTATTTTTAAGAAAATTAAGATTATCTTAGGAATTAGGAAGACCTCAAATTATGAAATTTTAAACTGAGTCAAAATAATAGATCTTGTTTAAATTTTAAGATAAGAAAGTAAAATTGAAAAGATAATTTGATCTTAAATTTTTTTCCTTAGATTTATGCACTCCATACTTACATAATTTTTGGGATTGAAATAAAGACTAAAAATGCCATAAAAATATATATTAAGAAAATAATAATAATTTTATGATAAATAAAAACCACCTATTGAAGTTGGGTAATTATGTCTCAGGAAGCATGATTATTCACACTTAAAATGGTGGACAAAAAATAAATAATCCCCTTTAGTTTTGTGGCCTTGTTTACTCGAGTCTTTAAGTCCGAGGGATGTTTTCTCATCTGGTGCCCTAAGACCATCTGATTGGGAGTCACCGGCTAAAGGCTCACTACCCGGGTAAATAAGAAAGCCTAAGGAAACTAAGAGAAGAAAAAGAAAAAAAGAAAAAAAGAAAAATAATATATATAATATATATAAATAAATGGCATGAAAGTTAGAGTCGATATCCCAAAAATCTTCACAGTTCATAAAGTGCATATTTTTAAGAATTTTATGAAAGATCAAAGAGTCAATTCAATTTTAAATTCTTATATTTAATTTATAACAAGATTTTTTTGCATTTTGACTTAGTTTAAGAAAGAACAATTTCTGGTTAACCTATGACCTTAGATCACTTATATTTTCACAAAAATACTTCAACACTTTTCTCTATTTCAAAAATGCGTTTTCAAAATACTAATATTTGATTTCTTTCTTTATGGATTTTGTGGGTGTAATCCGCTGAAAACTCTCAGGAGACAAAACTCCTCCTCTAAGGAGAACTTACAGGTTTAACGGCTTGTTGCACATGCTCAGTGCAATCGCGTCACCTGCGAAAATGGTGTAATAATTTCTTAGTTTATTGTTTTGCTCGGGACGAGCAAAAGATAAGTGTGGGGGTGTGATTAGTCTCTAATTTTGCATAAATTGTATCACATCTTCACATTAATTTCATATTAAATTCTGCTAATAAAGTTTTGTTTGCTTGATTCTAGGTCCATGGTGTGCAATGAAGAAGAAGACCCTAAATCACCATTTAATTGGTGATTAAAAGCCTATTAAAGATAGCCATTGACCTAGAGAGCTGATTCTGTGAAAACCAGGGGCTGCAAAGACGAAATCGGGCACAGGGCCTGACAGGGGACTGACGGGACCGCACGCGGCTCGAAGCGCCGCGCGCGGCCCTAGTAGGGCCGCGGAAACGCGGCCTGGGCCGGGTTTCTGCGGCGTACGGCCGCGCCCCGGCCGCGTTTTGGGCCAGGGCTTGTCCCCTGGCCCCCTCTTCCCTTGTGGCTATAAATACTCCCCTGGGGTTCCAGACTTTAGATATACAGAGTTTAGGGTAGTTTTTCATTCCATGTTGTAGTTTAGTTTAGGTTAGGTTAGTTCTTCTTCCTCCCCATTGTATTTTTCATTTTGTTTTAGATCTTGTATTAGGAGAAAGAGTGATACATGAGTGGAATACAAGAGTACTTGTAATAGAAGGTGACAAGCTATGAAAGGTGCTCTCTTTACCTCTCTTTGTTTTCTATCTAACTTCTTTTACATGTGTAGCTAATCTTTTCTCTCATGGCACTAACTACTAACCACCAACTAGTTTAACTTCTTTTATGATAATCCACATGAATCTAATAGCCTCGTTTTGGCCTTGCTCTTGCAAGAGCCATTGATGGCTAATGATGATGGATCTAACACTCTAACTTCCTAACCACTAATAAGCTAACATTACTTTACTCCATGCTTACTCTTCTATAGTATTGATGGTTTAAGTGTAGCTTGCACTTGTTTGTTGAGTTGGGTTGTGATGAGTTACATATGGGTCATACTTTAAATAGCTCTTGAACCAAGGACTAGTGATGGCCAATGATACATGTGAGGCAACTATCACTAAGAGGTTAGCATGTTGGTGGAGTCATTAGTACTTAGTAGCCATGGGTTTTCTTTCTTTTTCACTTTGTTTTAGAAATATATCCAAAAATCACAAACATATTCTTTTCTATGTTTCCCACTCCTTTGTGTTTCATCGTACTTCTCTTTTCATTCTTTGTTTTCTTTTCGTTTCATTCTTTCAAACTTTGAAGAACTTTTAACAAACACGTGAATCAATCGGTAAAGCTTCTATCGCCTCCCATCCTTGTGGATTCGACTCGTTTTAGCCTCTATGCTATAACGGAAGTATCGAGGAAGCCAAAGCACACACACTTTAAATCTTCATTTCAAAACATACACTTTTAGTGCGCAGTTTTCCCCCGATCAGTGCCCTAATAGTTTTTGGTAACTATCTCTAACTCTCATTTAGTTACATGCTTTTATATTGTTGATTTTTAGTATGTTTTGATTTTTCATGATTATTATGTTAAATGCCATGATAATTAGACTTGTGATATACATATGTAGTATTTGAGATACACCCATGTTTATATAGACCATTACTTTTGTGTTCTCACTTTAGTTTAGCTATTGTGTATCATAGCTCTAAAACATGTGCATTTAGCCTAATGATCATATTGATTTATATTTATGATTCTTTTGCACTTCATGTTTTGATTACATGTTTAGATATAGTTTTCATTAAAACTTGTGTATATACTTGTACAACTAATGAGCTACATTTGATTTTTGTATGTTTATGCTTAATTGCTTATTTGTACCCATTAGTTGTACTAGTATAGCCTAGTTTTGATTATTATTGCATTTCAACTTGTATCCCTATTTTATACTGTTTTCATTTTAATGTGTCTAGTTTCATGTATATGTTAATTTTGGTTAAAACTTTAGATATACATATATACCCTTGAGTCATTTGCCTTTTATGCAAAATTCTTTGTGGACTCATTTGTGTTAGGATATGTATGTATACCTTTAGTATTTGACAAAACATACATATACCTTGAAATTGGAATTATTATGATGAAAATTAAAATTTTCTACGATTTTCATATTCTTTTAATTTCATATTGAGCTTCATCGCCTACTTTCATGACTTTGTTGATTACATGACTGTTGCACTCACATCATCCTTGTTTACTCATGATTTTTGTTTTCATGAGTTTTATATGTGCTTTATAGACTTTGAGTGTCAATCATCGTATGACTTACATTTTTCATGGAATATATTCATATTTTATTCCTTGATTGAAGGATTTCGCACTAGTTTTCAAATATTATCTTCAAACTAGTCATTATTCTTCAGTTGGTAGAGTTTTCAAACATGTTAAACTATTTTCAAATCCTATTTTTTGGAAACCCCACCAACCAAAGGGCAGTTGGATGGGCGACCATGCCTTATATGCTCAAAATTAAAAATCCATTTAAACATGTGCATCAATAGGGTGGTAGGTATAGTTATACACTTGATTCTCAATATATTTTTTCAATTGGTATCACAATTGATATTTTTTTTGTATACTTATATTTGTGTTTTCTATATATGTATGCTTCAACTTTCAAATAGTATCAATTTCAATTGGTATTTATATTTTCATACATATATATATGATTTGATTGTGCTTACAAATATCTTTACATGTTAAAGCACAAATTATGTTTATGCTAAGCTTGATTTACTCCTTAATGTCAATTATTTTTCAATTGGTATTTTATACAAGCTTATGCATTGTTTTTATTGGTATTTCATAAAGGGGGAGAAAATTCATGTTTTATCTTTCAATTGGTATCTTTCAATCGATTTTATTTTCAATTGATATCTTACTCCCATTCTTTATGATGAAAAATACTTTGTTTTGGTATATGCTAACATTTTCAATATTGGTATCATGTTTCATTTTAAATTGGTGTCTATATTGATATGAGTTATATTTGCCTAAAACAATTTAGTTTTTACCTTCAATTGGTTGTTACTTTTATTTGGTATCAAGATTTTCAATATATATTTCAACTGGTATCAAAACATACAATGTTTTTATTTTCTATTGGTATCAAGATTTACAAGACATTTTAAATTGGTATCAAGATATTTCAAGGTATCTTTTAGTATCTTAAAAATTTTATTTACTTTCAATTGGTATCTTAAAAATGTTTTGTTTATTTTCAATTGGTGTCATAAGCTGGTATCATGATGTTTCGATGTATACCTTTATCATAAATTGATATATATATTTCAATTGGTATCATATTGTTTTGATATGTATTGCTTATATGCAAGGTAAGCTTAACATCTTTTCTATATATAGATTCATGTTGAGTGTATTTCATATTAAGGAGCTTAACCTCTCTTCTTTATGTTTTACACGTGTGTAGGAGGATCTTCACATCTCCTTTTATACATTATATATTATGCGTTATGTGATTAGGGTTTAATCATCTATTTTTCATGTAATGTATGTATGCAGGGGGAGTTAACTTTATGTCTCTCCTCTTCATAAATATATATCGCATATACATCCTTCTTGTTTGATTTGACAAAAAGGAAGAAAATTATTTTTGAGTTTATTTATGCCCCTTTGTTGATGATTTGACAAAAAGGGGGAGAGAAATTTGGAGTTTTATATATGCATGTTTATTTTTCATTTATATTCATATTTATTTCATTTCCTTGTTTTATACAAAAAAGGGGAAGAAGCATTTTGAGAATTTATATATGCATGTTTATTTTTTCAATTGGTATCAGAGCATATATGTTTTGTTTTCAATTGGTATCAAAGCATATATGTTTTGTTTATGCAAAAAGTATTCTTCATTTATGCATATATGTGTTATCTGTGTTATGCATTCATTAAATATCTTTATTGTTTATTACTATGCATGAGTTAAGGGGAAGCTTCTATGAAGCTTAACTTTAATCCATGCATATATAACTCCATGAGTTTTGTCATCATCAAAAAGGGGGAGATTGTTGGCCCAGAGGCCCATCACTCTAGTTTTAATGATGATTAACTCATGTAGTTATAGTTTACTAATAATCTTGTGTTTAAATAGTTTCAATGATTGACCAAGATATTAGTAGGTGATTAGCTTTAACAAAGGAGCTTTGGAGCTTTCACATGTAGATTTAAGAGCTCGAGCGTCAAGATTGCATCTAGTACTTGGTTAGAGTCTAACTCGTTGGATCGCATGTTTGGATCGAGTCGACTTGGAGAGAAGAAGACCTCGGTTTGTGTTTAATATGTTTAGATCATTGTAAAGACTAGATAGTATTGATATGCTCAAGTTCACATACACACACAAGTTTAAATGTTTGTTTTTCAGTTAACCGGTTTTTGGTTTTCATGTCAAAACATAGATAGATATTTTTATTTGTATATTGGATTCTATCCATATACAATATGCTTCAAAGTTGTTTATATATCATGTTTTTGTATTTACATGAGTTTTAGAGAAAACGGTTTTCCATTTCAAAAATTCAAGTTTTGAAAAATACAGATTTTGTGTTTAAACTAAATTTCTATATCACAAAAATGATTCAAATTGTTTATAATATGTGTTGAATTTTAGTCACACATATTTGTATTTCAAAATCTTAAAAGAACTTATTTTTTTGATTTTATGGGATTTAATTGAAATCAAAATACCTAAGTTTTAAATCCTAAAAACCCAGCCAGTCGACCGGACTGGTCGACCGGCACGGTCGACCAATGTGCACGAGGACGTGCACATGGCCAGCCTATTCGGCCGGTCGACCGCACGGTCAACCGACTGAAAGCACCCCACTCTCGGGTGGGGGCCGGTCGACCAGGGGGTCAACCGATGGCTTTGGCCCGGTCGACCGGTCGGTTGACCGGAGGCACAACGGTCATAAAAATGACCGTTGTCCGGTCGACGAGGCGGTTGACCGGAAGGGCATTTCTGTCCTTTCCTGGCTGCAACGTGCAGATATTTTGGAGGGTTATAAATAGCCCCCTCCTTAACTGATTTCACTAAGAATTTCAAGAACCAAATATTCTATCTTTCCTAGTGTTTTAGCAACAAGTTTTCAAAGAGTTTTTAGGTTATAAAGATCTATCTTTATTTGTTTTAAAGTGTTAGAAAGATCAAAGAAAAATAGTCTTTGAAATTGGTTTTTGTTCTTCATTTCTATAACCATCCAGAAGTTTTCCCAAGAGTTCTCTTTGTGATTTGTTTTTCAAACTTTTGTTTTCTCACACTTGAGCTATCATATCTATCCTATCTATAGGATCTTGTTTTTGTGAGAAAATTGGTTTGTGGTTGTTGAGACCACCAAAAGTTGTAACCTTCCTTGTATTTGTTAGTATCCCTCTTGTGTAAAGGTGATTTTGGAGGTTGAGTTTGATTGTGTCGGTATCCCTCTAAGTGTAGAGGTGATTGAGGTTGTTGTTTGACTTTGAGCCTTATCCCTCTATTATGAGGTTGATCTTGTTTTGGCTAAGTGCCCATCCCTCTAAGTGTAGAGGTGATTGTTGTTGTGGCTTGCCTCTTATGTAGAGGTTGTGTTTGTTGGAGAAAGGAGTTGTGTACTCCAAAGTTGTATTACCCAAATCCTCAGTGGAGGTTCCCTGTGTGGGAAGTCCTGTGTAGACGATATAGTAGAAATCCTTCTGTGTGAAGGCGGGAATGTAGAGCAGTGGCTCGAACCTCGAAACATATCTCGGTGTTTGCGATTGATCCACTATCTGTAAACTCTCTCTCTTTTATATCTTGCATTGCATCATATTTATATCATATATATGCTTGGTATTGTTTGTGTGCCTCACTAGTGTTGAACCTGGAGAGCTTCATATAACACCTCAACTCTTATTTAGAGGAATTTAGAGAAGATAGTCCAGAGCCCTTCACCGGGAATTCGGCTACACTCTTTGATTACACTAAGTGTGTTGCAATTAATTTTATAATTCTGCATCATTTATCATTAGATTAGCCATACGCCTATTTACCCCTCCCCCTCTAGGTGTACTTTCAGGTATCATATACAAACTTATGCATTATTTCAAGAAGGGAGAAAAAGTTCTTTAAAAATTTAAAACGATTTCACAATATTTATGTTTTCCTACAAGTGGTATTCATGTTGATGTTTACCTATACAATAATGTTTATGTTTATCTACAAGTATTTTATTAACATTTGCTTTACCACCTATTAGTGGCATATTTTTTTGAAAAAACTGTTTTATATTGATATCAAAGTTTGTTTTAAAAAGGTTTTCAAAATTTGTTTGAAATATATTACTTATATGCAAGGGAGCTTAACATCTCCTCTATATATAAATTCATGTTGAGTGTATCTCACATATTGAGGAGCTTGACCTCTCTTCTTTATGTGATACACGTGTGTAAGGGGATCTTAACATCTCCGCTTATACATAGCATATTATGCTTTATGATTGGTCACTAATATTGCACATTTATTATCACATTCTCCTACTTAGTGTAGAATAAACTCTGCATTTTCCTAATTAGATGTTTAATTTATTTGCAGGCCCATTCCTAAAGGAGAGTGAAGAGAAATGAGCCCAAAAGCCCACCAAATTCTGACTTAATTCAGAATAAAGTCGAAATCAAGGAATCAGGGCAAAATCTTGGCATATCAGAGAGGTTGAAAACCGGATGAGAAGAATCCTCCCTGAATCGATCGGTTGAAGCCAAAGAAAAGGCCATTTCCTTAAAATCCCGGACTTAAACGAGAAATCCAACTGAAGATAAAGCCAGAACGAGAAACCAGGGAATTCCACCAACAGGGTGCGGCCACCTGGCCACACCCTGGCTGCGGAAACGCGGCCAAAGATGCGTTTCCGTGGCTTTGTTAGGGAGTTAGGGGAAGCGTTTGCTCCCCCTACCTTCTCACATCTCTCCCCTCTGGGTTTTGGCCTATAAAAGGACAGGATTTGCACTGAAAAGGGGACGACCATGTAGAGATAGGAATTAATCCAGTTTTTCACTCTTTGTAGTATAGGTTTTTGTTTTCTTTTATGTAATTTTAATTTGTATGTAAGCTTAGGTTAGATTGAGATTTATGTAAGTAAGAGAGAGGCTTATGTTGAGAGTGACACCGATGTACCCTCCTCCTTTCTTCCATCGTTTCTGCAAGCAATAAAAGGTAATTATTTTTTTTTGTTCGTCTCTTTACTTTTGTTTTCTTTTTCTTCTTTCTACTTTACCTCTTTTGGTTTTGATGAGCATGCAAGTGAATCCAAAAGCATAAGTATAACAATGTTTGTGTGAGTGCCAACGATAATTCATGATAATGTTCTCCTCCTCAAGACTCCGTATCACTTCATTCTTGTTCGTCTTGATGATATAATGTGAATGGGAACTGAGCTCGATCCTATGGCTTATGTGTTGAACGCCTCCGAAGTAAGGTAGAACATGCAAGGGTTCTAGGTAAGTCATCAACCAAACTAGGTAAGTACTTCTTTAATCTTCTTTCTTTTCTTTTATTTCTTAGTTTAGATCACCAACACGATTTCTTTCATCACTCCTTTTCCATTTTCTTTGTAAATAATCATTCTCTATTTTTCTCCACCTTCTCCATCTATCGCTTTCTTTCTAACTTAACCTAACTCTTTTTCATTTTCATTTCTTAAAACAAAGAAGAACCTTCGTTTTTCTTCACAAAAATTTCAATACAAACCTTGAACGCTTCTATCGCTAACCCTCCTTGTGGATCACGACCCGCATAGCCACTTGCTATTACGGTAGAATTGAGCACTTGCACATCTCTATTCTTAAGTTCTGAAATACTGTATTTTTTGTGCAGGTTCAAGCTTAATCAAATTTTGGCGCCGTTGCCGGGGAGGGTAACGGTTTATATTAAATTTTTAGAATTAAAACGAATTTTTCTTCTCTGTTGCAGGTTATAGGGCAGGAAAAGCAGGGAAAAAAAGATTGCAATAACATATAAGTGGTCTTGGGCCACTGTTCCAGAAAACAGAGACTAAGTACCCTCTGAATTGCCGCATTGGCTCGGCTCTAGCCGCGGTTCCGCGGCAAGGAAGAGTTCACTACTGACTGGCTTTTTGTAGGGCTGCTTGCTTTGCAAAAATTAGAGTTTCTGCAAACTTTATTTCTTGTATGACATCACCAGGAGCCTGCTAATAAACCAACAGTAAAATACTTGTTGAAAAGTTTGAAAAATTAATTAGACGTTTGCATTTTAGGCACGTGTCTTTTCAATTCATTTACTTTACTGTTGAAGAGTGCTGGAGCAAGGTACGTTTGCATTGCATTTAGAATAGGACTCATCTCTTGGTTGATTTACATCGCTTTGAGTGAATCTTGTTTGCATATCTTGTACACTTGCACAAACTGATCTTAAGGGCACCACCCCATAACAAGATAAGGTGGGGATTTAATCACCCTTCCTTGGCCCAAAAATCAGATTCCAAGCACTCACTAACCCGAGCCTAACTAAAAATGAGTAGATGGTTGCCCTAGGGACATCTCGGACTCAATTAGGAGATTATCCTAAGGGGGAAAGGTGTTGGAATTTGACTCCTGCCAAATCAGTGTCTAGGAAAATGATTAAGGGCCGAAAGCCCGAAGGTTGGTGGTTATTTAATTAAGGAACGTCTTTAACGGATAACCTCCCACCAATCTTGCCCTGACCTGGCTGATTAGCTTGTGGTCAAAGTCTCCATTATACCTCCCGTGGACAGTCTAACCAGTTAGGAGTCGTCTAGGTCATAGGTCTACCCTAACTTAGTTTAGAATTTTTTCTTTTTATTTGATTGCTTATTTGTTTGTTTGTTTTTTCTTTGTTTGTATTTTATTGTGTGATATGGCTTATAATAACAATTTTTCAATTTCAATAGTAATCCATATTACACACCGACCTCTTTTTCGGATATTACCAACCCAGCATATCATAACTTTAACCAACCTAGTGTGCCGGATTGGTCTTATCAGAATCAATATAACTCATGCCCCCAATCTTATAACCATAATTTCCAGAATAATTTCAACTATTCACAGAGTCAGTGGGGATTCACCTCCCCCGAGTCCAATTTTCGACCAACTTACCCTCCCTATCTACCTTGTCCACAATATTTCCAAGATTCATACTCAGTTCCACCAGTCCAAAATAGAAAACCATCAATTTTGGAAATGAGTATGCGTGAGTCCAAACAAAAATCACAAAATCTGATGGACTCATAATTTCACCACCAATTCCAAGACAACACTTCATCTTTTCAACAAAATAATGAACCAATCAACTATGAAAAGATGCTTGAAGCCATGACTCAGGCTCAAAACGCTCGTAATCACGACATAGATATGATGCTCCAATCTCTACGTTCTCACCGTTTGGCCTGTTTTGATGTCGGTAACATTTCTGTTAGAACAGAAAAGTCATGTTGTTTTGGAAAACAAGTTTTTATTTCAGAACAATCATTTGAACTTACCCAACTCTAAATTTTAAAAATGATATTGACAGTTTGGCAAGTTATTCCTTTCCTGAAATAGAACTTGAGAATGAATATGATTCTGAACATCAACTTAGTGATTCAATTCTACTTCCTGATTCAATTATGACTCCGGTATCTTCACCTGATTTCAATCTTTTTCCCGAGTCAACATTGGATCCTGTGCCAATTCATCGTGAAATTGAATCACCCATCTTTGATGATCATATTGAACTTGATCAATTTTACACTTTTGAAAGTCCTATTGACAAATTGGCAAGTTCTCATTTTTATGACATTGAACTCAATGAGAAATGTGACCTAGATTCTCAAATCTGTGATCCAGTTCAAATTTCCGAATCAATATTGACTCCTGTTTTGTTACCAGACTTGAGTAATATTTTAGAGTCAGTTTTGATTCCCACACCTATCATTCTTAAACTTGAATCACCAATATTAAGTCACATTCCATTGTTGGAAAATAAATGTGGACTTGAGTTTCAACTTCTTGACTTGGACCCACTTCCTGAACCAATTTTGACTCCTGAACCTTTACTTCACTTAAGTCACCTTCCTGAGTCGGTATTAGTTCCTGTACTTCCTGAGTTCAAGTCAATCATTCTATCTTTTCACACTCCATTTTGGGACAAGGCGGTTGACAAATTTGACTCCAAAATTAATTATGGAATTTGAAAATTAGATGGGGTCAAATATTTAATAAAAATCATTCATGCATATATCATTTTAGTGGGTTATATTAGAGAAATTTCTGGTGGGTTCCTCCGAACTCCACGAAAAGTTGATTGGGCCGCATTTCGTGGACCAATCAAACCCCCACCGGAACTACCACCTTAAGGTAACATTGTCCTTCCCTTTCTTCTTTTTCATACATCTATGCATTAATTCATACATTGAGGACAATGCATGAGATAGGTGTGGGGGAGGGTCTAACGTAACCTAGGTTTTTCTTTTTGGAAAAAAATTCTTTACTTTTAAAAACTTTTGAAAATAGAAATAATATTTTGACATATTTTTGTAAGAAATTAAGTCAATTTTAAGGAATAGGAAAATCAAAATTAGGATTTCTTAAATTTGGTCAAAATAAGATTATTTGTTTGATTTTTAGGGTAGGAAGATAATTTGTCAAAGTAATTTAGTCTTGATCTTTACCTTAATGAAATAATACTTCATACACTTACACACTTAGGGTTCAAAAACAAAGATTCTTATGCCTTATATATATAAAAAATATATATATATTATGAAAGATGAACGAATCTAATTATTGATTAGCTAGGTACTTTGGCCTAAGCAAGCCTTAGTATTTATGCGAAAGATGATTAGATAAGTTTGAGAAAAAAATATATAAAAATCCTCTGATTAAGCTGGGTATTTGTGCCTAATAAAGCATAAGTATTCACGCCTAAAAGGGGTTCATATAATAAAATCCTTAGTTTTGTGGCCTTATTTGCTCGAGTCCTTAAGTCCTTGGGGTGTTTTCTCACCTAGTGCCCTAAGACCGTTTAGTTTGGGAGTCATCGATTAAAGGCTCGTTACATGGGCAGATTAGAAAGCCTAATAGAACTAAGGAATAATACCACAAAATATATATATATAAATAAGGCATAAGAGTTAGAGTTAATGAACCCTTAGTCAAAATTTTCACAGTCACAAGGTACATATGACTTAAGGTAGAGTAATAGACTAAATGAGAAGTACAATTTGACTCCTTACTTTGATTGACAACAAATTTTTGAATAGAGACTAAGTTTAGGAATGAAAAATTCGATTTTTCTATAACTTATAGATTACTTAAATCTTACAATTATATTTCAAATATTTTTCTCTTTCAAAATGCTTTTTGAAAATACTAACTCTTTGTTTCTCTTTCTTTATGGATTTTGTGGGTGTAATCCACTGAAAACCCTCACGAGACAAAACTCGTCCTCTAGGGAAAACATAGAGGTTTAATGGCTTGTTGCACATGCTCAGTGCAATCGCGTGACCTGCGAAAGTGGTCTAATAATCCTTAGTATAGTTTAGTTGTTTTGCTCGAGGACGAGCAAAAGATAGGTATGGGGGTGTGATTGGTCACTAATATTGCACATTTATTATCATATTCTCCTACTTAATGTAGAATAAACACTGCATTTTCCTAATTAGATGTTTAATTTATTTGCAGGCCCATTCCTAAAGGAGAGTGAAGAGAAATGAGCCCAAAAGCCCACCAAATTCTGACTTAATTCAGAATAAATTCGAAATCAAGGAATCAGGGCAAAATCTCGGCATATCAGAGAGGTTGAAAATCGGTTGAGAAGAATCCTCCCTCATCGATCGGTTGAAGCCAAAGAAAAGGCCACTTCGTCAAAATCCCAGACTTAAACGAGAAATCCAACTGAAGATAAAGCCAAAACGCGAAACCAGGGAATTCCACCAACAGGGTGTGGCGGCCGCGTTTTCGCGGCTTTGTTAGGGAGTTAGGGGGAGCGTTTGCTCCCCTATCTTCTCACATCTCTCCTCTCTGGGTTTTGGCCTATAAAAGGGCAGGATTTGCACTGAAAAGGGGATGACCATGCAGAGATAGGAGTTAGTCCAGTTTTTTACTCTTTGTAGTATAGGTTTTATTTCTTTTTATGTAATTTTAATTTGTATGTAAGCTTAGGTTAGATTGAGATTCATGTAAGTAAGAGAGAGGCTTTTGTTGAGAGTGACACCGATGTACCCTCCTCCTTTCTTTCATCGTTTCTGCAAGCAATAAAAGGTAATTATTTTTTTTTGTTCATCTCTTTACTTTTGTTTTCTTTTTCTTCTTTCTACTTTACCTCTTTTGGTTTTGATGAGCATGCAAGTGAATCCAGAAGCATAAGTATAACAATGTTTGTGTGAGTGCCAACGATAATTCATGATGATGTTCTCCTCCTCAAGACTCTGTATCACTTCATTCTTGTTCGTCTTGATGATATAATGCGAATGGGAACTGAGCTCGATCCTATGGCTTATGCGTTGAACGCCTCCGAAGCAAGGTAGAACATGCAAGGGTTCTAGGTAAGTCATCAACCAAATTAGGTAAGTACTTCTTTAATCTTCTTTCTTTTCTTTTATTTCTTAGTTTAGATCACCAACACGATTTCTTTCATCACTCCTTTTCCATTTTCTTTGTAAATAATCATTCTCCATTTTTCTCCACCTTCTCCATCTATCGCTTTCTTTCTAACTTAACCTAACTCTTTTTCATTTTCATTTCTTAAAACAAAGAAGAACCTTTATTTTTCTTCACAAAAATTTCAATACAAATCTTGAACGCTTCTATCGCTAACCCTCCTTGTGGATCACGACCCCATAACCACTTGCTATTACGATAGAATTGAGCACTTGCACATCTCTATTCTTAAATTCTGAAATACTGTATTTTTTGTGCAGGTTCAAGCTTAATCACTTTATATAGGTTAGGGTCTAGTCATCTCTTCTCCATGTAATGCATGTATGCAGGGGGAGCTAATTTAACGTCTCTTCTCTTCATGAATGTATATCGCATATACATCTTTATTGCTTGTTTGCCTTCACGCCTTCGTTGATGAATTGGCAAAAAGGAGAAGAAAAATTTAGAGAGTTTATATATGCATGCTTTAATATTTGTTGTTTATGCATATATGTTTGTGTTTTGTTTATGCATTTTATTGAATATCTTTATTGTTTATTGCTATGCATGAGTTAAGATGGAGCTTCTATGAAGCTTATCTTTAATCCATGCATATATAACTCTATGAGTTTTACTATCATCAAAAAGGGAGATATTGTTGGCCCAAAGATCCATCACTCTAGTTTTTATGATGATTAACTCACGTAGTTATAGTATTAATGATCCTATGTTTATATAGTTTTAGATATTTAATCAAGACTTAGTAGATTTTGAGCTTTAATGAAAGATTTGAAATCAAGTTTTGAAGCTAACACGTGTTGATTCAAGTGCTCGTGCTTTAAAGATCACATCAAGTAATCAAAGAGGAGTCTAGCTCATATATCAGAGTTTGGACTAAGTCAAGATGGACAAGAAGATTTTCAAGAGAAGATTTTCATAACTTGAGTCGAGTTTGCAAGTGTTTAAGATTTTTATTTTTAGACAAAATGTAAAGGATAAATTAGTTGTGGATTGCTCAAGCTCATATATACATACACAAAATTTATATAGTGTTTGCATAAGAAATAGTTTTAGTTTTGAAAATACTGTTTTGGTTTTGAGATTCAAAGAATACACAGTTTAGTTTCATGATAGAGTTCATCAAAATATGTTTACACGGTTTATATGTGTATTGATTTCATCCATACGTATTGATGGTTCATATGTTTTAAAAAACTTATTTGATATTTCTAGTTCATGGTTTTTAAGTTTTGCTAAAGTCAAAACTTTTTTTTAGCTTAATTGTCAAAAACATAGATATTTATCTTATATGTGTATTGGATCATATCCATACACACTATGCGTTAAATGTGTTTTAATATCTTGTTTTTGTATTTGGACAAGTTTTGAAAAAAATCATTTTTCAATTTAAAGATTGTTTTTGAAAAATACAATTTATTTTAAGGCTAAAATTCTTTACCTCAAAAATAGTTCAACATGTTTGTAATATGTGTTGATTTTTTATCACACATATTTATACTTCAAAGTATTTCAATGAACTTATTTTTGTGGATTTTTATGTATTTTAAATAAAATTTTAGGGTTTCAAAAGTTAAAGTTTCAAATCCCTTAAACCCTGACCTGGACTTCTAGTGCTCGACCGAACTAGAGGTTGGTCAACTGAGCGGTCGACCGATTTGTACAGAGATGTGCACATAGCCTGCTTGAGGGCCGATCGACCAGGCGGTCGACTGACCGATCCAAAGTATTCTCTCTAGATCTGGCCCCGGTCGATCGAGCGGTCGACCGGCCAGAAAACAGTGCTCTCTGGTTCTTGCCTTGGTCGACCGACCGATCGACTGATAGGTTAATACCTGGGTGCGGTCGACCACGCGGTCGATCGGTAACCCCAACGGTCATAAATATGACCGTTGGCTGGTCAACCAGGCGCCAATCTGGCCCCAACGGCTAGTTTTTTTTATGCCTCTATAAAAAAAAAAAATTTGGCTAGATTTTTTGGTAAGATTTTTAGGCTATTTTCTAGAGCTCTTCTACAGAGTTTCTAAGCAAGTTTTAGAGCTTCATTTTCATATCCAAAAGAGGGTTTTCAAGAGTAAATATCTTATATTTTTGAAAGAGTTTTCTTGAGATTTTTCACCACTCATTCTATCTAGTTTACTCACATAAGTTTGAGCTTTCCATTGCTATATTCATCCTATAGCATACTTGTTGTGAGAGTTGTTTTTATGATCAAGAGAAGTGATCACAAGTGTTCCACCTCTTTGTATTGAAGAGTGATGTAGAGGTGAGGCCTCGGCGAACTTGTGAGTTCGTACTGTGTTGTTCTAGCGGGAACAAGTGAGGGACTTCTGAGTCCAAGAGTTCTAGTGTGAACTCGTTATAGGTATTGCGACACCGGGTGATTTTGCGGGATCGATTCTAGTAGAATCCTTCATAGTGTTGAAGGCGGAGACGTAGAACAAGTGTACTCGAACCTCAAAATAATTCCCCCATGTTTGCGATTGCTAATCTCTCTCTCTCACTTGTGTTTACATATCTTGCATATTTATATTGTTTATTTCTTTATATGCTTGATATATTTGTGCTTAATTGAATATATGCTTTGGTTTTCTTACTCACACTTGTATTCAACCAAGAGAGCCATAGTGGCACCTCAACTCTTAATCTAGAGGAATCTTGAGGAGATAGTCCAGAGCGCTTCACCAAAAATTCAGCTACACTCTTGTGTTATTCGTTGTGTATAGTTATAGTTTACATAATTAGTTTTAATTCCGCATTAGAGATTAGCTTGTCACCTATTCACCCCCTCTAGGTGACCTACAGGTGTCACTCTCAATACAACTCTCTCTTTCTTTTTAACATGAATCTCTTCTCTAACCTATGATACATATAGAAACTGAAAACTTATATAAGAAAAAAAGTCTAAGTTAAAAACTAGAAACAAAAAATAGCCTAAACTCTTTGCTGAGTGGTACTCTTTGCCTTCTGTATATGGTGGTATTTATAGGAGAAATGAGAAGGGGAGAGCGCGCTTGAGAATGAGACCAAGTCGCTGGCCTAATAGAAAAGATCTTCTTAAGAGATAAGGTCAGAGATATGGACAAAATTGCTTGCCCAATAGAAAATTTCTTCTGATAAGGTTTGAGATAAGGCTGGAGATAAATATTTATTTATCCCCCTGATCTTCAGTTTTATTGTGTCTTATCTCTCCAAATCTTCTGAATATACGTCTCAATCTTTTAGATATTCCCTTATATATTGATAAGACTGCCTTTGAACTTCTGAATTTGTCTCCATCCTCGTTTATCCTCATTGTTTCTCGAAGTTAACTAAATAGATTGATATAAATCCGATTTAACTGGTATTTATTTGATATTATCTTCTTTTTCTCCATTAATAATCACCCTGGACAATTTAGATATTAAGATAAATTAATTGCAGAGCTTATTACAAGATAAATGTAGGAATGTAATAATAGATAATGTAATATACATGTACAATCACTTGTTGGTAAGCACTGTCCCAGGTGAATGAAACTCCTTTCTTCATCGACTTGGTGAAGGGTTGGCAGCGTCTTGAGAGATTTGCAATAATTCTTTGGATGTAGGCCAATCGTCCTTGTAACCCTATGAGTTCTTTGAGATTTCTCAGAGGGTGCATCTCCTGGATGGCACAGATCTTTCGGTTCAAGGTGAATTCCTTTAGACAACAAATCCAAGAAACTTTCCACTAGCCACCCTCAGGAAAGATTTGGTTGGGGTCATCTTCAATTGATGTTCCTGCATGATTTCAAATACTTTCTTCAGATCTGCAAGACGATCACCTTCGTTGTAGCTTTTCACCATAATATCTTCTACGTAACATTCCACAATTTTACGTATATGCTCGTGAAAGATAGTATTCATGACATATTGATATGTTGCCCCTGCGTTCTTTAATCTGAAGGGCAATATAATGTATCAATACACCTCTAGTGATATACTTAAGGATATATGCTTCTCATTTTCAGGATACATCTTGATTTGATTGTATCTAGAAATAAAGGACATCCTCTCGAATCCGCACGTGTTGTCAATCATGACATCCATGATCGGAAGAGGAAACTCATCTTTGGGTCAAACAGCATTTAGATCATGGAAGTCAATGCAAATTCAGATATTTTCATTCTTCTTGGGGATGACAACGATGTTGGCTACCCAGCAGGGTGTTGCTCCTCCCTAACAATTTATAATTTATGAGCTTTTTAACTTCTGATTCGATTGCCTCTATAATCTTTGGATAGAATCATTGTTTTAGTTGCTTGACTGATTTTGCATCTTGGTTGATATTAGGTGATGCGTGGCTACTTGTGGGTCAAGTCCAGCATGTCCTCATAGTTCCAAGCAAAGATATCTATATACTTTTGTATAAGACATACCAGGTCTTCTTTCTCAGATGGCGATAAGCTTTCGCTTATGAAGATGGGCTTAGGATTAACGTTTTTCCCCAGATTGATCTGGATCACCTTATCTTCTGTGGGCAGTTCACGCTGCTAAAAGTGTATGTCCCAAAGAATATTTAAGTGTTTGATTCAGGGATTAGTGTCTGATTGGATTATTTCTTTAGTTTCATTTTTGTTTTCATCTTCCAGATGACTGGTTGAAACCATGTTTAGTGAAAGACTTTTGAAGATGGTCTGACGCTAACATCTAACTCCAATGATGATGTTCCTGATGAGGGGTCATAACTGACCCATTGTGCAGGTTTAGAATCCAATGAGACTGGGGTAGACACATAGCCCAATCCCCTTCGAGTCTTATGATAATAGTCAGTAGCTTTCCCTTTTGTATGAAAGATCGAAGTAGTGTTCGCCTTCTTTTGCCAAAGTTCAAGCCATACCTTTTGGTAAAGTCGTATCCCATCTTCTCCATCATACAGTGTGAATTTTGAATGAGAAAATGGTAGAGACTAAAAATCATCCTTCAAACTCTCGCGAGTCATTAGCTCAGATTCAATTCTTCTGAATAGGATTGGATTTTGACCCTTATATTTGGCCGGTACTTTGAAAAAAATCTCCATGTACTTCATTTGCCCTTTCATGCACCATAAAGGATGACTTTATTGGAGTGTGCAATGGTGTCAGGGCATAAATTGTAGATACATGATCACTATCTACGTTAGTACTAATATCTAACAGTATAGAATCAGAAGTTAACCAAGAAAAATAAGCCAAATCTAAATCTTCATTAATGAACCACTCGGCTCCATTATTGGTGGTGCTATTAAAGTCGAGCTTATCAATGCTCTTTACAAAAGGATTCAGTTTCTAGAGACATTCTTCTGGTTCTGGTTCAACATCAGCTTCATTACCAGATTCAGGATTGTCTGGCGATGGATTCTCAGTAATCTCGAGAGAATCTTGGTAAAGAAGGAAGTCAGCGAAATAGTTCTCTACTTTTTGAATGGACACTTTTCAGCAATCAACGTTCTTACTTCTCTTTCTTCATCAGTATATTTCATTACCTGATGAAGGGTGGATGGAATGATGGAGTTACGGTGAATCCATAGACATTCAAGCAGCAGGTTGTATGATGTGTCTACATTAATTACATAACATGTCGCCTCTGACTTTAGGTCTCTAATCTAGCATTTGAGCTTGATCTTACCCATTGGATGTGTACAATTGGCGTTGAAGCCATAAATCATAGTCTGAGTTGCACTCAACTGATGAGCGAGAATCACTTAAGTGTTGCATGACCATGTGAGGCATAATGCTTAACACGGATCATGGATCAAATTGAATACGACTCACTTCAGACGATCCAATATACCCTGTGTAATACGAGAGTCTGTCATGTTTTCTTTTATTTGCATACTTTTTGGTGTGAATGTAATGCAGGAAACTTTGAGGTCTGCTGATAGTGCTTATCATCTTTCTCCTCATGCACAGCTGGAATCTAGGCTATCAAAGCCTCTGAATCCGTTAGTGCCTGTCTAAGAGCTTCTCTTATAGACCTGAAGAGTCCTAGGAGCTCATAAAAAGTGATCCCGGCTGGGATATTAGCCAGCTGAGCTAAGACATCAAAGTGGAAAGAGGTTGATGATCCTTCCACATTGTCTTTTTGAAGAGCTTTGGAATAATAAAGCTTTCTGTTTTTTCACGAGTTGCTTCGTGGGCAGTTTGGTTCCTCCTTAGTTGGCTTGGATAAACTTGCCACCACCTTATTGTACTGTTTAAGTATTGTTCGCCAAATCGGGTTCCTGCTATATGAGGGGCATCTTGCTCTATAGTGAAAACAATTTTCTCTTCTTCTGAATCAGTGAGATAGGTAACATTTGTCTTAGGTTTTCTAGAAGAAGCGCATACCATGTTGTAAGAAGATGCTCTTGCTTTACCTTTGGACTTCCTGTTGGTTATAATACTCTATTGTTGGCTTTGTATAATATCGGGATGAGCCCACATTATTTCTCTACAAGGAGTTTGTTGGCCCAAAGGTACACTCCACGGCTTTGTTTTGATGATTGCAAAACACATGTAGTTATAAGGTACTAATCTAGTTCTAGTGTTTAATAAGCATACAGGGATCAAGAGCTTATAAGATGCTTACTCTTCCTCATAAGGAAGGTTTGAAGATCAAGTTTAGTCAAGGAAGGGATTCAAGCTCGGATGATCAAAAGGTGAATTTTGGAAAAGCCCTCATGATGAAGACTTGAACCTTACGTAACTCCCTTATAAGATCTTAGTATGTATAGTTTTGATATGAATTGATGCTCAAAGAAGATACACACACATTTTTCTCAAAAATGAGTTTTTGGATCTTTTAGGGTTTAAATTTATTTTTTTATAAGTTAGTCATTGATTCAAGTTCTATATTTTTCATAATTTTTATTACCAGCCTTATACATACTATCTTGAAACCCATATGTTGCCATAACATCTTTTATACTTATAATTTCAAAAATGGTTTCAATTTCAAAAGTGGTGTTTTTGCTGACTTTTGGGCTTAGCCAGTCGACCGCCCGGTTGACTGTCAGTTGAGTTCAGTGTTTCGAACACTGTCTTGGTCTACTGAGTGGTCGATCGGTTGTGCACAAGGTCACTTGCTCCTGTGCACATTGATCGGCTGACCGAGTGAGCGATCGACCCATCTTTCAGGACTTTCTTGATTGTTCGGCCGATCGCCTAGTCAACCGATCCTCTGGACTTGTGATTGTGATTTAGCCTATTGCCTGATCGATCGGTCGACCGACCAATTGTCAGGACTTATTGTTTTGTTCGGCCAACCTCCCGGTCGACCGACAGCCTGCAATGGCTAGTTTTGACCAGCTACCGGTCGACCAGCTGCATAGGTCTACTACAGTAACGGCTATATTTTTCAAAAATGACAGTTTTCTGTTTTCTTTAAATGGCTTGTTTTACTTCTTGTGGCATAATCACCTTGGATTAAGCCCTGGACTCTCTTCAAAATGTGTTTAACTATTGCCTATATATATATATATATATATATATATATATATATATATATATATATATATATATATATATATATATGGGTCATTTGAAAGAGAAAAAGAAGTTTCTAATAAGTTTTTATTCAAGTTTTTGAGATCTAGATTTTAAGAAAAATTAAGTTTTTATTTCTCAAGTTTTTTATCAAAGTGCTTTTCAATTCTCAATCATCCTCTGAAGTTTTCAACTCTTAAAAATTACTTTCTACACTAAATTCTTTCTGTCACAAACTTCTTTGAGCTTCATTTTTCTACTCAAAATCCTAAAAGTTATAAAGAGAAAGTTTATAACTTTTGTGGTTACTAAAGCTTGTTAACCATATTAGCTTTGTGCTACCTCTTGAGTAGAGGATTGAATGTTAGAGTTGTATACTTCAAGTCTTATGTAGACCTTATAGTTCCTTTGTAGAAGTTCTTTTATGGATAGTGAAAATCCTTCATGTGGTGAAGGCAGGGACGTAGAGCTTGGTACTCAAACCTCAAAACAAATCTCTTGTGTTTCAATTGCTTTCTCTTGCTCTTACTTTATCTCTATTGCTTGCACTTGTGTTTTTAGTTTCATTGCACTTCATCTCTTACGTCATCCATACTTGTTGGCTTTTCTCTTTCAATCAAGAAGGCAATTAAGGAACTTAACTCCTATCTAGAAGAATATAGAGGAAAAGTTCTAGAGCCTTAATTGGGAATTCGACTTCACTTCTTGATTTAAGTTAACTGTTTGCATTATTTATTTTAGTTGTTGCATTTCCGCATTAGATTAGCATTACACCTATTCACCTCCTCTAAGTGTACTTTCAATTGGTATCAGAGTCTTGGACTCTAGTTTTTAATTTAACACCTTAGAGAGATCTTTTTGCTAATCAATTCATTCACATCTTTTTTTGCTATCCACACTAGTATGCATGACTGAAGGGATTAAAACTCCCCCCAAGTTTGATAGCCTTAACTTTCCCTTATGGAAAGTAAAGAATGACCTTGTTCTTGCAATTCTTAGGAAGCCGGGTTGCAAAGGTGGTGACCAAACCCTTTAGTGTACCCGATGGTGACGAGGACACTTGGTCTAAAATTATCACCAAAGAACTTAATGCCAACACAAAAGCTCACTATGCATTGTTTCAAGTCTTGAATGATGATGATATATATAGGATAATTCATTGTAAATCTTCCTATGAGATTTGATCACAGTTAATAATCACGCATGAGGGAACTTCACAAGTCAAGAGAGCCAAGATTGATCTCTTATGTTCCCAATATGAGAATATTTTTATGAATGAGAATGAATTGACATAATTATCAAGTTTACTAAAATCACAAATGGTCTTGCTTCTTTAGGTGATGAAATCGATAATGACCAAAAGGTGAGGATGGTCATACGTGCTCTTCCACCATCTTGAGAAGTCAAATCTACTGCATTAAAGGAGCTAAATAACAAGAAAAAGATGGAGATTATTAATCTTATTGGGAACCTAAAAAATCATGAGATGAAAGAAAAGCTAGAGAGGAGAAGGTACCACAAAAGAAGAAGACTTTTTCCTTCAAATCTACACCTGCCATCTTCGACAATGAAGATGAAGACCAAGACCAAGAGGATGATAAAGACTTATCCCTCCTAGTGAAGAATGTAAGAAGGATGTACAACATGGTAAAATTTAGAAATAGTAGAAGATGGCAAGAGAAGGAGGAAACGAAGCTTGTAAGCTGCAATTGCTGAAAATCGGGTCATGTCATTGCCAAATGCCCAGAGAATCAGAGTAAAACTTCTATCTCCAAGAAGCCCTATAAGAAGAAAGCCTTGAAAGCTGCATGAGACTCGGAGAGTGACTCTGATGAAGAGGTAGACACAGAAAACATGTATTTCAAGACAAATAATAACACACCGAAGGTATTTTCGGAACCCTCTCTAGAAGATTGTGATTAACCATGGAAGAACTCGGAGAAGCATTTGAAGATCTTTCAAACAACTATGATTTTCTTAAGAATAAAATATTTGAAAACTAAGAAAGAAAATGAGCTTTTGCAAATCAATTACTTGTCATTTCAAACGAAAAAGAAAGCTTACCTATTTCTCTTGAAAATCACAAAAGGATCTTGATGCTTATTAGATTTCATGCAAAGATAAATTTCCATGGTTTGATGAAAATGAGATTTCTTTGATGAAAACCAAAATAAATACTTTGACAAATTTTTTAAAAAAATGTAAGTTTGATAAAACTAGATTAGAGGCTATGTTTTCAAAGATGCAAACTTAAAGAAAATCTCATGTTTCACATACACACACACACCATCATGCTCACATACCATCACAATCACAAACACATCATGCACACCATGTGTAGGCTGTCTAAAAATCACTAAAAGACAAGCCATTAAAAAGCAGAATTCTAAGTTCTAGACGCAAAGCTAATTTTGGCCGCGTCTCAGCAGCACCAAGGCGCGAGGGTCGAAACCCGCGTCTCAGCCAACACTGCAGCATCAAGGCGCGAGGCTCGACAGCCGCGTCTCAGCCGCACCAAGGCGCGAGGGTCGAAACCCGCGTCTCAGCCGCACCAAGGCGCGTGGGTCGAAACCCGCGTCTCAGCCGCACCAAGGCCGTGGGTCGAAACCCGCGTCTCAGTTGTAACCGTCCCGGTTTCGGGGCCAATCACGGCCCACATAACGGGGAAGGTTAGCCCCCATTATGGAGTGTTTTTAGGAGGCACATACGCCCCTGAAATCCTTATAAATACCCCGTCGCTATGAAGAAGGGGTCGAATTTTCGGTCAGAGGATTTTTGGAAGAAAAGAGCTCTAAGAGAAAAGAGAAAGAGTTAAACCCTTCAGAGAACTTGCTGTGTTCAAGTTGCTCTTTGCCTATCTTCTCTTTGAGAGTTTTGGTAGACAGAGCTGAGTTACTCCATCTACCATCCGAAGAGGAGATCCCTGGAAGGTCTTGACGGTCACCCAGTCAACGGAGAACAAGATTCACTCTCCACCGCCACTTGAAGAACCCAGCCTTAAACAAAGGGAGGATTCAAGACTCAACATCCTCCCTCCCTTGTAATCGGAAGACTGATCTGTTGTAATCTTCTATCCAATCAAAAGAATTTTACAATCGAATCCTCCTTTTCCAACGCATACAAGAGATGGCGACTCCGCTGGGGACTACATTTGTCACTGACGAACAAATCGTGGCGCAAGGTGACGTCCTATATAAAGGGAAGATGGTCGAATCGCTTGTCGTCGAGTTCGACCAGGCAAAGTATGAAGAGTTTCTCTCTTCCGGCTCCAAGAGCCCAAAGACCCGCATCTGTCGCAGGGTCTCTACGGGGACTTACCCGAAACCCGCTCTAAGACTCTCTCAGGCGCGGCTGCTGTGAAGGGTGTCGCGGCCAACCGCGCCAATCGCGCCACACGCGCCAACGTTTCTCAGGAGACCCGCGTGAACTCAGGCGCAGCTATGGTGCCCAGCCAGTCCACCCTCTCCCTCAGCACTAGGTCGTTGTTGGTTTCTTTCCACCTCCACGACGCAACCGAAACGCTGAGCGCCGAAAGAGGAGGCGTGCGCGTCAGCTACAAGTTGGAACTTCTGATCGTCCAACTGAGGCAGGACGCAAGGTTCAAACTGGCGTCTTGGCTGCGCCGCATCCAGCACGCGAAGTCCGCGTTTGGCGGCCCAAACGCGCGAATCCCCAAATTAGTTCCTCTGAAACCCTACTCGCCAGACGCCAAGGCGAAGCTTGCACGCCTCGTCAAGTACAAGAAGCGCGCGCCCTTAGGCGTAGGGCCTAGCAGCCCACTCTCTCTCAAGAATCCCTGCCCCGACACACCAAGCAGCAATGCGATAGCCGCGTCTCTTCTCAACAGAGACGCCAGGCACGCGTCCTAAAGCTGCGACGCGGGAACCGCGTCTCTGAATCCTGCGTCCAAGCTGTACAGCGTAAGGATGCCTTCCGCCCTCGAAGTTGCGAGGCTAATCTCTTCGATCCTCTTCCCATGGATCTAAGGGATTACTTGACAAAGAAAAGAAGTGCTAATCAAACCACTTCATCATGTTGCTGCCAACGGCTCATCTCCATGCTCTCTGAGTGCCGTTGCGGTTCAGGCGCGAACCAGCAGTCCTTAGTTAGACAGCTGACCCTGATTCCCCCATCAGCTAAAAGAAGACGCTCTTACAGGCGGAGGACCTTCTCTGACACTGAGTATACAGAGCTCACTGCTAACATGGCGAGCAGGAGAAGGGAAAACAGCCTGTAGTCAGCTCCGACGAGTCTGACTCTGAACCGGAAGGAGTGTACCGACACACTCGCACCCGGACCGGGGCCATTCCCCCGATCAACTACAATGCCCTAGCCCGGGGCATTGAGATTAACGACTCGCACTCTGCCATTGCAGAGTCGCAGGCATCAAACTCTTTTATAGAGAAAGAGGCCTTCACATACATGACGAGCACTCCTGAGGAGACCGCAAGGCGCTTGGAACAGCAAGCCCAGGTCCAGAAGGAACAACTCGAGATGATTCGTGCTCAGCAAGAATCCATCGACTCTCTCAAGCAGATGCTCGCACAGTTGCTCGAAGACAGGAGGAAATCTCCCCTATAAAGTCTAAGGGCAAACGAAAAGAGGGAGAAAGCTCATCTTCCGAACACTCCGAGAAGAAAGAGCAACCCACCTCTGGTTCGTCTAAATCCTCGTCGCAGGAAAAGAACGATCAAGACCAGGGATAGGTTCATTCTAAAAGAATGAATCAGTTGGAGCAGCGCCTTGAAGCCCTTACCAATCGGAAAGGTCTCCAAGAAGCAGGAGTGGTCCGCCCATATCCAGCCGAATGGGACCTGGTTCCATACCCGCCCAAGTTCAAGGCTCCAACTCTCCAAGCATTTGATGGGAAAGGTTCACCGAACCAACACATCTACTATTTCAAGTCCCAAACTGGGAATGTGTAGATAACGACGCCATCCTGGCGCGTTTATTCATCGGCACCCTAAAAGGGCTGGCCTTTGAATGGTTCATGAAGCTCCCAGAAGGTTCCATCAAGAACTGGGGTGATTTGGAGAAGCTTTTCTTAACAAGCTTCTTTGAAGATGACTCGGAGGTCAACATGCCTACCCTTTTAGCCACCAAGCAGCGAAAGGGAGAGTCCATTAAGTCTTTCGTGGAAAGATTTCAGAACGTGGCACTCTGATGTCCGAGCGGTATGACCCAGGTTACCCTGGTGGAAACATGCCGCCACAATCTCCAAACCTCACTTCTTGGCCCTGATTAATGAGCCATTGATTATAGGTGTTGTAGCTTGCCTATAAATAGGGCTTACCTCCTTCCTTTAGCAGTCCCATACTTGGACTATTCTCTTTTAAAAGCGAGTGCTCTGAGAGACTCCATCTTCTCCCTTCAAGGATTTTTACCAGGGGCTTGCCTCCATGGATGAAGATGACCCAGAGCTTTCATGCTTCTGTTTGGTCTCTTCAGAAGATTCCCACTGTCAAGTGATTTCAATAACAGAAATCGTCTCCTTGAGTACCTTTATGTCTGCGCTTCAATGCAGAGAGTTCAACTCTTAATAGAGGCCTCTGCGGGTACGCCGTCCCAATTTGCCATGATATTTTTAGTCCAACTAAGTCTGAATTTTAATATCTCTTAAAGAGATTCATCATCTGGATTTTCTCCTGAAGTCAGTTGGTGTCTTCCTCTTTTGGAAGTTGCGCTATTGACTTAGACTTCTCTGGACGCGAGTATAGTAGACTTAGGCGCCTGGCCGCAGGTTTTGCACATAGAACTCGTGTCTTGAGGCTGTTGACTTAGGAGAATTTCAACTCAGACTGGAGGTCTCAGGCTTGAATCTTGCAACTCCTGTTCATCCGACAGGGAGACGGCAATTTTCGCGTCTGATTCTCTACGCGTCTCATATTTTAGACGCGGGTACAAAACTGTGGTCGAACTCTGTATGTTGTCACAGCTTTGATCGCGTCTGTTTCTGCCGCCGCAGATGTTCGCTGCGCGGGTCATTCCTGCGTCTGGCGATTTCAGCAATAACTGTGTCTGTCACTTAGTTTTTCTGTTGAAGTATACTAAGCTTCAGATCTTTAATTTTGTTGCTTCTTGCAGGTAGGCTTGATCATCCTTTTTCATGTTCGCTGGGCCCTTGGGAGAATATATCGGCCAGCGAACTTGGTCGATGGTCGAACCACAGGAGAAGAAGTCATGACTCCTGTCTTCAGGAGATGGGGACCGGACCCTCGCCAAGATCTCTTTGGATTCAATGCACCAGTCATGCTTCTTGGCATGGTATGGTCAGAGTGAGGATGGCGGCGGGGGTAGCGGTGGATATAATGGTGGGTAGCATCCCTGTGAGGCCTCAAAACCTCCTCTTTACCCCAGAAGTGACATCGAGGAAAGCTCTATGCTCACTGGATGACCTTCTGGTCGAAGAGATGTTCATCAACGAGGGGGTCGTATCCGCCACTTCGGATGGTCAAGTAGGATCAGAAGATTCTGCTGCCTTTCGACCTCAAGAAACACCATTGTTCTCGATCAACCAGAGACTTCTTCGATGTTTACATCATGCATCGTTGTGCAACCAGCTTCTGATCGTTGCCACAATGTCCGATCCTACTTTGGCGCCCTTCCAAACATCCTGTACTTGGAATTGTATGCACTTTGAGGAGTGAGTGCAACCTCTGAGAGAGAGAGGGACTTCTTTGTACTCCTTAACTGTAACACTCAAATTCATTGTATAAGAGAGCGTTTTGTATCACTTTCATATGCCTGGATATAAATAAAAGTGACACTTTTCTTTTTGTCTCTTCTATTGTCTTGAACTCTCTTTTTGTATTGAAAGTCAAACGCATAGAAGCAAAGAATCTTTGGCTTGTCAAAACTATGTTGATAATCTTAACAAGTCAAATTTTGTGGAGAAAGATCCTATTTCAGGAACTCAGCAATGCTGTCAGAGGTGTAATATAAACTTGACAAGGATAAAATGATTTTTGGTGGACCTGCTACTTTATAAAAGAAAGTAACAGGTTGAATTGGTACCCCCAGGGAAGGTGAGCTCAACTGGAGAGTTGATGAAAACACTGTTAACGGTGTAATGTTAACCTAACAATATTTTTGGGTAGACTTGTTGTTTTGTTGAGGAGAATAACAAGTGAGACTAGACTCGTGAGGAATCTAGGAAAATCTTTACCGTTAGAGGTGTGATATTAACTTAACAGGTTGAATGAAGTCTTGTCAGAAGTATGATGTTAACTTGACAAGAATGTAAGTCAGAGGTGTGATATTAACTTGACTCAGAAGCATTTCAGTTTTCGCCCAGGAAAACTGAAAGTGTCACTGTCATAGGTGTAATGTTTAACTTGACAATGAGGGTAATGCTAGAGGTGTAATTTTGAACTTGGCATTAGTCATCTCGACTTAACGAGGAAGTCCGAGGAAAAGTCATGGCCATAAGTGTATTATTGAACTTGGCGATGACCTGGATGCTAGAGGTGTAGTGTTAAACCTAGCATTGTTCATTTTCAGCTTCGATATGGAAGTCTGAAGGAGGGTGACTGTCAGCGGTGTGATGTTAACTTGACAGAAACTCGATGTACTTTAGAAGTATAGTGTTAACTTAACAGTAATTTGTCAGAGGTGTGGTATTAACTTGACAGAAATTGATTTGCGATATGAGCAATTTGAGGACCTGTCATTCTATTGATGAGAATTGACAAGTGGGGTTTAAAAATATGTCAGAGGTATAGTGTTAACTTGACAAATTTGGATTTGCGATATGAGCAATTTGAGGACCTGTGATTCTATTGATGAGAATTGACAAGTGGGGTTTAAAAATATGTCAGAGGTATAGTGTTAACTTGACAAAATTGGATTGCGATATGAGCAATTTTGAAGACTTGCCATTCTATTAATGAGAATTGGCAAGTGGAGTTTGAAGTGCTAGAGGTATAGTGTTAACTTGGCAACGACTGTATTTCATAGACCTACCATTCTGTGGATGAGAATTGGTAAGGGATTTTGGAGGGGAGAGTGGAGTCAAGTCCACTTAGGATTTTTAGCAAACCCTCAGCTGTCAAAGGATTTGAGGTGCCTTTACCAACTACCGTTTGAGTTGGGCTAGCCATGCTATTCACCTCAGCATGATGAGTTGTCGAGGATTTATGTTGGGCTTAGAAGCCAACATTTTCCTCTATCCTTAGCCGTTGGAGGCGTCGGATCCAATGGGAACATGTCCCTTAGGATTTTTAGCAAATCCTCAGCTGTCAACGGGTTTGATATGCCTTTACAACTACCATTTGAGTTGGGCTAGCCATGCTATTCCCCTCAGCATGATGAGTTGTCGAAGACTTATATTGGGCTTAAAAGCCAACATTTTCCTCTATCTTTAGCCGTCGGAGGCGTCGGATGTTAATGAAGAAGCTCTTCTTGTTTTGATCAGAGGTGTACTTTTAACTTGATCGGTGGAAGAACACTATCTAAGGATAGTATTTCTTCAGGAATCTGCCATTGATCGGCATCATGAGTGTATCGCCATTTGAAGTTATGAGATGATATGACCATTTGAGTAGACTGACTCTACTACAAATGGCCCTTCCCATTTGGGCTGGAATTTTCCTTTTCTCTTGTGCGTCATCACCATCGGTCTTCTGACGGCTAAGACAAGGTCGCCTTTCTTGAAAGTTCGCACTTTGACTTTCTTGTTGAAGGCTCTGGTAATCCGAGCTTGGTAAAGTTCGATTTGTTGTTGGGCCTGCAGTCGTTTTGTCATTCAAGGCCTCCAATTCTCGAGTCGCTGTCGATGCTTCTCCTCTGTTGTCATCTCCGCTGTCAAGGTGACGTGTAGAGATGGAATTTGGATTTCTAGTGGAAGCACGCTTCACACCCATATACCAAAGAAAATGGCATAGCTTTAGTCGGGGTTCGGACAGTTGTGCGATAAGCCCATAAGCATTCACCTAGCTTGTCGTCCCAGTCACGTTGACTTTTCGAGACGAATTTCTTGAGGAGTTTGCCAATGGTCTTGTTGAAAGCTTCTGCGAGACCGTTAGCGGCGGGATAGTATGTCGTTGAGGACACACTCTGGAATTCTGAACTTGGCGCAGAATCTCTGGAAAGCCTGGCTAAAAACTGGGGTCTGTTGTCGTGGACAATTCGCCGAGGTACCCCAAAACGGTAAATGACATGATGTTTCACGAATTTGATCACATCAGATGACTTCACCTCCTTCAAAGGAACGGCCTCAGCCCATTTGGAGAAGTAATCGGTTATTGTCAAAATAAACCGATGTCCTTTTGATGACGGCGGGCTGATAGGGCCAACTACATCCATCCCCCACATTTCAAAAGGCCAAGTAGAAGCCGTGGAGTGAAGGTAGCCTGGTGCTTGATGGATGAAATCGCCATGTACTTGGCAGGCGTGACATCTTTTAGCATAGGTGATGGCGTCAGCAATCATCTTAGGCCAATAATATCCCAACCTTTGGAGTCGGTATGCAAGTTTTGGGCCAGGTTGATGGGCTCCACACATGTCGTCATGGGCTTCTTTCAATACTTCCTGTGCCTCCTTTTGTGAAAGGCAGCGAAGCAAGCTCCCGTCATGCGATCGACGATACAGTATTCGTGTAATCGCATTATAGTAGAATTTAGGGGCTTTCCTTCGAATGGCAGCCGCTTCCTTGGTGTCCTCAGGCAGGATGTCATACAGGACATAATCAATGTAGGGGAATCGCCAGTCTCTAGGCTCTGGACCGGTTGACAATTTCAGCGCTTCTTTGCTTTGAGAATCTCCTGTTGACTCCTGATAGTCCTTGAGAGCAATTCTCGGGCAATACAGGTCATGGCTGTAGACGAATATCTTCTCCATTGCTCCAGCTGGAAGAGCTAAGGAGGCCGCGAGGGATGCGAGTGCATCTGCATGCGCATTTTGCCTGCGCGGTACATGATCGATGTAGAAGTTTGTGAACCTCTCGGCCATGTGGATAGTTGCGTTGTAGTAGGGTACCAGGTCCTCATGTCTGACTTCGTACTCCCCGCGAACTTGGCTAACGATGAGTTTAGAGTCGCCGTATGCCTCGAGATTTTTAACACCAAGCTCATCGGCGAACTGCATCCCAATCAAAAGAGCGTTGTACTCCGCTACATTGTTGGAGCAGGATTCGGTAAGCGAAATGGCTCGGGGAATCACATAATTCTGGGGAGACGAGAGTACTACTCCTACCCCTGCTACTAGGTGTCCTTTTGGGCTTGTTCTGGATGCACCGTCAAAGAATTGTTGCCACACTTGACTTTCAAACGACGTCTGAGTCAAACAGACTTCGGCCACTTCATCTGGGAGATCCTCGTAGAGTTTGGTTGCCCTCGGATCTGGGTGCTCAACTAGGAAATCCGCCACCGCTTGTCCTTTAATAGCCTTTTGTGGTAAAAAGTGCATCTCATATTGGGATAGCAATATGGCCCATTTTGCCAGCCGGCCGTTCAATGATGAAGGCTTAGTCATAAGTAACCTCAGGGGGTTGACTTTTGATATGACATTTATGGTTTGGCCTACCAGATAGTGTCGCATTTTCTGAATGGCGAACACTAATGCCAAACATTCCTTCTCGATCGGATTATACCGATGTTCGGCTCCGATCATTGTTCTACTCAGATAGTAGATCGCTTTTTCTCGTCCTTGATCATCATTCTGGGCTAGTAGAGCTCCCAAAGAATGATCCATTGCTCAGACGTATACCAGGAAAGGTTTTCCGGATATCAGAGTGCAAGGACTGGTGGTTGGGTGAGGTATTGCTTGATTTCCTCAAATGCTTGTTGGCAAGCGTCATCCCAATGAACGAGACACCCTTCTTCATTAACTTAGCGAAGGGTTGGCATCTTTGGAGAGGTTTGAGATGAACCTGCGGATGTACGCGAATCGTCCTTGCAATCCCTGAGTTCCTTGAGGTTTCTCGGAGGTTGCATCTCCTGGATAGCGCGAACCTTTTCCGGATCCAAATGGATTCCGGTGGAGGTTACAATGAATCCTAAGATTTTACCACTGACCACCCCCAGGAAGGACTTGGTGGGATTCATCTTTAATTGATGATCTCGCATGATGTCAAAGACCACTTTAGGTCAGCTATGTGATCACCCTTAGCGCGACTTTTCACCGCAATATCATCAACATAACATTCCACCGTTTTGCGCATTTGCCGCTAGAAAATGGCGTTCATGGCCCTTTGATATGTTGCCCCCGCATTCTTCAGTCCGAAGGGCATGACGGTATAGCAGTAGACCCCCAATGGTGTCCTGAAGGAGGTGTGCTTTTCGTCGTCAGGATACATTTTGATTTGATTGTATCCTGAGAACCCGTCCACGAAGGACATTCGTTCGAATCCACAAGTATTGTCAATCATGACGTCTGTGATTGGCAGTGGGAATTCGTCTTTGGGACAAGCCTCGTTTAGATCACGGAAGTCGATGCAGATCCGGATCTTTCCGTTTTTCTTGGCAACGGGGACGATGTTTGCTACCAGTCGGGATGTTGCTCTTCCCTGATGAAGCCAGAATCTATGAGCTTTCTGACTTCTGATTGAATTGCCTCCATTATTTCTGGACGGAACCGTCGCTGTTGTTGTTTGACAGGCTTTATGTCCGGATTGATGTTGAGGCGGTGCATAGCCACTTGAGGATCAAGTCCAGGCATGTCTTCGTAATTCCAGGCGAAGACGTCTATATACTCTTGAACAAGAGATATTAGATCCTTTTTCTCCGACGGTGATAGGCCGTCGCTTATGAAGATGGGCTTAGGATTAGCCTCATCCCCCAGATTGATCTGAACAATCTTGTCTTCTGTGGGTGGCTCTCGCTGTTCAAAGCGGGTATCCCAGAGAGTATTTAAATGTTTGATCCAAGGATCCGTATCAGACTGGATCATTTCTTCATCTTCGTTTTCCAGGTGGCTTGTTGAAACCATATTCACTGAAAGTTCTCCGAAGATGTTGCCGACGCTGACATCTGACTCCCACGATGACGTGCCTGAAGAGTTTTTATGGCCTGATGACCCTCCAGAATCAGAGACTGATGGAGCCGGAGTTGATACATAGCCCAACCCCCTGCGAGTCTGATGATAATAATCGGGTGCTTTTCCTTTCGGCACAAAGGATAGAAGTAGCGTTCTCCTTCCTTTGCCAAAGTTCAACCCGGGTCCGCTTGTTACGTCATACCCATGCGTTTCATCATTCTGAGTGCTTTTGGTTCGTAGTGATCGAACTGAGGGGATTCCTCCTCGCCTTCGATTCTTCGTGCGTGGGCGTCGGTTCAGACGAGATTCGCCCAAAAAGAATTGGTTTTTGGCTTTTCGTCTTGCTGGAACCATAAATATAGATTCTTGCGCATTACCATTATCTTGGTATGTCTCGAAGGACGACTTCACTGGTACATGCAACGATGTCAAAGCATCTATTGCCGACCAGAGATCATCATCTACTTCGGTGCTAGTGTCTGACGGTACGGAATCAGAAGCAAACACAGGAAAATACGCTAAATCTAATTCTTCATTAATGTACCAACCGCCTACATCGTCGGTGGTATTATCAACATCGAGCTTATTAATGCTCTTTACAAGTGGTTCCAACTCCCACAAGCACTCTTCTTTTTCTGGCTCGGTGTCAGCTTCATTACCAAAGTCTGGCTCCTCTGGTTGCGGGACTTCATCCGTCTCCATGGGATCCTGATACAGTAAGGAGTCCATGAAATAATTCTCGACTCCCTTGAACGGATGCCTTTCGGCAATCAACGTTTGCACCTTTCCACTCTCGTCAATGTATTTCATGACTTGATGGAGAGTAGAGGGAACGACGGAGAGTTGCGTGAATCCACGGCCGCCCCAACAGTAGGTTATAGGAAGTGTCGGCATCAATGACGTAGCATGTCACTTCTGATTTTAGGCTTCCAATCTGGCATTTGAGCTTGACCTTTGCCATTGGACGGGTGCTATTGGCATTGAACCCATAGATGGTTGTCTGGGTAGGGCTCAAACGATGAGTAGGAATGCCCAGATGTTGCATGACCCGGCGAGGCATGATGCTTAACGCGGACCCTGGATCCACCTGAATGCGGTTCACTTCAGATGATCCAATATACCCTGCGAAGTAAAGGGGTCGATCATGTTTCCCTTTGACTTGCATATCATCTGCCATGAAGGTGATGCAGGGAATATTTTGGGAGGCGTGGAGGCAATCCTCTACATCTTCCTCCTTCGGTAGCTGGGTCATGAAGACCTCAGCATTAGCCAGAGCTTCTTGTAGAGCTTCTCTGGTCGACTTTGATAATCTGAGAAGCTCATAAAGAGTAATCCGCGCCGGGATGTTGGCTAACTGAGCCAGGACATCAAAGCGGTAAGGTGCCGTGGATCCTTCCGCTATGTCTTTTGAAAGAACTCGGAAAAACTAAAGTTC
>JAVJIF010029590.1:0-72041 GCA_038442645.1 Agave tequilana | reverse complement strand
AAGCTCTTAGCCGCAAAGCTAGAACTAAGCACCTAGCAGTGTTGATCACCTTCACATCAAAGAAGCGAACAAAGCACCACAGCGTGTTCTACTCCCCAGTTCATCAAGCACTAAGCTCGCTCTTCGCAGCGGAGCTAAGAGATCGTCCCTAAGTGTTGATAGCGGTGCTTATGCAGCTTCAGCACCTAAGGACATTCCTAAAGTTCTTAGGCGCGAAGCTAAAGCTAAAGCACTATTTAGTGCTAATTACCTCTGGAGTGATGAAAGAATAGGACATCGTCCTATGCGCAATCCAACAGAGCCTCTGCGCTAAAACCTTAAGCCTGGCTTGCTCTGACTTGCGAGAATTCTTGACAAACAAACGAGAAGTCAGAATCTTTTTCGGACTTCTCCCTCCTGTTGTCAACAAGGGATTAAGGTGGGGGGTGATAATCCACTCAGCTCATTGCCAGCTAGGATCAATCCCCGCCACTCCTCCAGACCGAACGATCAGTTTTTGATCGACTATCGGACAAGATCCTATGAAGCATTACAAAAGGAGCGTATCGCAAGATCTGCCCTAGGCATCCATTAATATGATCAGAAGCGGACGAGATCCGCGTAGGGACAGACTAGCTCACATGCCCGCTCCCTCCAGTTCTCCGATCTGGATTATATCTGGGCCTTGGCGAAGTCTTGATACATAAAGAAGGTGTCTTCCGAAACACCAGATCTAGGGTCGCAATACCCTACAGTTATGAGCAGCCATCCTCCTCAACTACAGTAACCTCACCAGAACCAATGAGAAGATTATTTCAATGGTCTGATGAGGAGGACGAAGACAGTGGGTATGCCTCTTCAGTGACAGTCAGCTCGGTACGAATGGATAGAGTATCAGTGAATATGGCTGATAGCGGTAATGATGACCTCCGTCGACGGTTGGAAGCTCAAGAACAAACCTCTAAGACTCAGCAGAAAGTCTTGGACAACATTCAACACAGCTGCTCGCGCCACTCCTCAATTAACCGAAATAACAATGGATACCGGGAGTGATCATAATGAGGAAGAACATCATAGCAATGAACAACCAAAGACTGAGAAGTCAAAGAAAAGTTCTTCTACAGACGTTGAAGTTCTTAAAGGCATCCAAGCTCAGATCGCATCCCTAACTCAGAGGGATGAACTAAAGAAAGTAAGGGAAGTTCGTCCTTACCCTTTAGAATGGGATTCAGTACCATACCCACCAAAGTTCAAGCCACCAATATTACATACGTATGATGGTAAGAGCTCGCCAAACCAGCACATCTACTCTTTCCGGTCTCAGATCGATAATATTATAGACAATGATGCTATCATGGCCAGACTGTTCATTGGCCCACACTGGGGGGTAGCATTCGATGGTTCCTAAGCCTTCCTCCGGGCTCTATCAATTCTTGGATCGACCTAGAAACTCGATTTCTTTCTCGTTTCTACGAGGATGATACCGAGGTGACCATGGACAAACCTCTTCTCTACCGTACAAAAGAAGGGTGAATCTATCCGCGACTACATTGAACAGTTCAGAAACTTGTCTTTAATGTGCCCAGCGGGGATGCCATTATCCATACTCTTGCAGACATGCATGCATAACTTCCTTGACCAAGTGGAGATTCGTATTGGGGCTTCAAAGCCCATACCTGAAAGGAACTAGTCGAACAAGCTGAGATAGCCGAAAAAGTCGGCTAAGAAGTTCGAACCATCTTCCCTAAAGGCAAATGAGGTATGAATATAAAGAGACAGAGACATGGCACAGTCTTCTCAAGCCAAAAGGAAGAGACTATATCCGTTAATTGTCAGGGAACGTTCATTCGAAGGCCAAGACGAGCGGCTTCAATAATCAGGTCTAAGTTTTTCTCTGAAACAATACTCCTTCAAAGACAAACAGGTGGTCGCAATATTCCATTTACTCCACAAAGGGAATAAATTGAAGCTGCCGGATGTTCGACACCCTAATGAAATGGGACGCATGAACGACCCCAACTATTATCTCTTTCATAGGATGGTTTATCATCCTACTGATAAGTGCTTTGTGCTCAAGGATAAATTCAAGGTTTAGTCGATGCCGGAGTCTGACTCTGAAATCAGAGTAAAAGAAGTCACGCAAATATGGTGACTCTCGAGTTCGGCAAAACCCCAAAAGTCACAGTTCCTAACGGGACCTTTCCAATCCTGCACCACGGCTGGAAGTTAAGCATCCTTCGGCTAAACTCAAGAGATAAGGGTCTTGTTCCCTTGACCTGGAGACAGGAAAATCATGTGGATACACCCAGACCTTGTCCAAGATGAACAATGGGATTCGAAGAAATCCAAGTCGAAGGGCAAATCTTGCAATGTTATCTCCATCCTGCCAGATGATGGCAATCTCACAGCAGCTTCTCTCAGCGATTTCTGAAGGGGAAAAGCACGCTTGCATGACGCAGGCTGATGTACCTCAGCCGATAGGTACTCGATCTGAAAAATCATACTTAAAAACAGTATGAGAAAACTACTGACGAGACACAACAGCAGACGACGTCAGTACAAATATTACAAGCCGGCTCCACTCCCGACAACGGGAAAAGAGAAGCAGAAAGAAATTCGTTTCGACCATGTCCTGAAGAAGCCTTCAGGCCCAGGCTTGACACACCCTTCCGCTTTGACATATTGGCCCAGCTGGCTAATATTCCAGCTCGTATCACCGTACACGAGCTCTTCGTCTCTCAAAAGAGACAAGAGAAGTACAAAGATGCACTGGCTAGCTCAGAATCATTCCTGACATATATGCCAGAAATCCCTAAAGATGACGCTCAGTCTTCTTGCTCCGAATGTCATCATGTGCCATCAAAGGTACCTGCTATTACCTTCACAGCGGAGGATATGCTTCTCAAGGATAACAAGCACGATCGACCTTTGTACTACACTGGATACATCGGTTCGACATGCATTGAAAGGGTACAGGTTGATCCGGGGTCTGCACTCAGCATCATCCTCAAAAGGCTCTCTACTTCCTCGGCATACCACTATATAGGTTGTCCGTAACCACTATATAGGTTGTCCGTAACCACTACAACAATATACGATTTTAATGTAGGGAGTAGTCACCCACTTAGAAAGATCCGACTCTGTTGTCGAATCAGGAGGCTGAAGTCAGAAGTGACGTGCTATGTCATTGACGCTGACACGTCATACAACTTGTTACCTAGACGACCGTGGATCCACGCCAACTGGATTGTTCCCTCCACTCTGCACCAGTGCTCCAAGTATGTTGAAGATGATGCAACAGTACAAACTGTCTCCGCTGAGAAGCAACCATTCAAAAGGGTAAAAAATTTACTTTACTGACGCTCCTCCGTATCAAGAGATCAGCGAAACATCGAAAGAATCATTGCCTGACTGCGATGATAGTGGAAATGAGGCGGATTCAGAATCTGAAGCAGACATGCCAGCCAGCCATTTTGATCGTGAGCCGATTGTAGCGTGTCTTAATTAATCCCAATGTAACACTCCTTCTGAAGATGAGGGCGAATGGGTAATTAATGATAATATTTTCTTTGATTATCTTGTGAGTGGTTGAATTGTTTGAATCCGTTACGGATAGCTCTCTGCACACGCCCTTACATAAGCCAAGTACATCAAGTACACCCGTAGAATTCATAGAAGGATCCGTTTTAGTGGTTCTCCAACCAAAGAGGGTCAACTACTAATAATATTCGATAAAACCCAATTGCAAAAGTTTGCAGCGCGGGATTCAAGTTCAGACTCAGACACTCCACAATTTTTTCATTATGCGCGATCAGCACACCATATGATGAAAAATGGGATACAACCTGCAGCATGGGAAGGGCCTGAATTTCGAAAAAGGAAAACGTGGTTTTCTGCGCAACTTCGTGCCAAGAGGAAACCGGCAAATTACTATGATAACACATGTAGGGGGTTGGATACGTTACACCTACACCACCAGCAACGGTTCAGTCTAAGGATGACAAACCGATCCCATCACACTCTCCCTCTTCCTCCGAATGGACTCATATGTCAGTGTGGGAACGATGTTCGAGAATTCACCGTTAATATGACTTCAGGCAGCCAATTGGAGCCAGTGGAAGTACTGATGAGGAAACCATGGGCTCAGCAATTGATTCTCTAGTGGAAAAGCGAATCGAATAGCGTGAACCACCACTGAAGACAAGGTGATTCAGTTTAACTTGGTAGTCGAGATCACCCTAAACCCATCTTTATAAGTGAAAGCTTATCACTTATGGAAAAGAAGAATTGATAGTACTCGTAAGAGAGTAATAGATGTCTTTGCATGGAACTATGAAGACATGCCCGGACTTGATCCACAAGTAGCCATGCAACGTCTGAACATCAGACCTGACGCCAAGCCAGTCAAGCAGCAGCAACGCCGGTTTCGTCCCGACATTATAGAGGTCATTGAAGTCGAAGTTCATAAGCTCATTACATGCGGCTTCATACGGGAGGAACAGCATCCAGATTGGGTTGCTAATATCGTTCCCGTTCTCAAGAGAATGAGAAAATACGAATCTGCATCGACTACCGTGTATCTCAATACAGCTTGTCCTAAAGACGAATTCCCACTGCCCATCACCGATGTCATGATTGACAATACCGCAGATCGAAAGGATGTCCTTCATGGACGCTTATCAGGGTACAATCAAATTAAGATGTATCCAGAGGATGAAAAGCATACTTCATTCCGGACACCGTTGGGGATATATTGTTTATACCGTGATGCCCTTCGGGTTTAAAAACGCGAGAGCAACTTATCACGGGCAATGAATACAATCTTTTGCGACCATCTCCGAAAGACTTAGAATGTTATGTCGACGATATTGCTGTCAAAAGTCGTGATAAGAATGACCACCTTCACGACTTGAGGACGACGTTCGATATAATGCGGGCTCATCAACTGAAAATGAATCGACAAAATCCTTCTTGGGGGTTTCGAGTGCAAGTCCTTGGATTTATGTTACATCAAAAGAAATTTATCTGACCCGGACAAGTTTAAAGCCATTCAGAGCATGCATCCACCTAAGAATCTCAACGAACTTAGAGGCTGCAAGGTAGACTGGCTTATTCAGAAGATTCATTGCAAATCTCTCAGGCCGCTGTCAACCGTTCACCCGACTCATGAAAAGGGTGTTTCTTTTGTATGGATCAAGCTTGTCAAGAAGCTTAAAGATATCAAAAGGACTCTGATAGGGGCGGAATCTCGCTATAATCCTATTGAGAAGGAATGCTTACCTCTGTCTTTGCTATTCAGAAGACACGACATTGATTCTTTGATTTGTCGGCCAAACCATACATGTCATTTCCAGAGTGAACCCTTTGCGTCTTCTCATGACGAAACCAGGATCATTAATTCAAGATTAGCTAAGTGGGCGCTTCTTTTTTCTCAGTACAACATGCTCTTTGTCCCTCAGAAGGCGGTTTAAGGTCAGGCACTTGCAGAGTTCTTAGCTGCTCATCCGTTTTTCCAGAAAACCTCAAAACTTCATGAAGATATTCCAGATGAAGTCTTCGATCTAATATAACTTCAGAGGATGAAGTTTGGCAGATGTTCTTCAATGGAGCATCATGAATAGGCCCTAAAGGTAAGATCATTATCGGTATGGGGGTTGTGTTTATCTCTCCACAAAATCATGTCCTTCTTAGAGCATTTTCTCTGACGGAATCAGCTCCAACAATGTGGCAGAATACAATGCTCTACTTATTGGCCTTCAGCTCGCTAATGAAATGGGGGTACGCTACCTTCAAGCTTATGGCGATTCAAAAAACTGATTATCAATCAGGTTAAAGGCGAATATGAGGTCCTTCACGAAGATTTGATACCTTATTATCACGCAATCATCGAAATGGCTAATTTGTTTGATGGCTTTTACATCGTTCACGTGTCTCGATCCCAGAACACTAGGGCCGATGCTCTGGTTGCATTAGCAACAACGCTAGCCTTACCAGTCGATACCAAGTATCACCTTACAGTGGCGACTGACACCTTATCTGCTCTAAACATATGTTGAGAACCAGAGAGGTCTATAATATCTCGACGGATCTTGAACTGAGAGATTAGCGATTTTCCCTCATTGACTATGCTCTGCATGGTTTGCTGCCGGATAACCCTAAAGAAGCAGCATCTATCAGGCGAAGGTCCTCTCCGCTTTTACTATGATCCAACTCTGAAGACACTTTACCGTCGTTCATACGACGGTATCCTCCTCCGTTGCCTTTCTAATTTAGAAGCACAGAGGTGCTCAAGAAGCGCAGACGACGGCATATGCAGAGCTCATCGACCAGGTCAAACCTCAAAGACCGATTGCACAGGCTTGGGTATTATTGGCCACCATGATAGCCCGATGTTATCCAATATGCACGAAGGTAGTAAGGCTTGCCAAATCCATGCAGACTTCATACATCAGCCTGCAGAGTTGCTCCATCCACCGTTGCTTCATGGCCATTTGAAGCTTGGGAATCGATGTCGTAGGGCCAATCAACCCTTCTTCGACAAAAGGACACCGGTTTTATCCTAGCGATAACCGATTACTTTTCAAAGTCGGCAGAAGCTATACCACTGCTGGAAGTTAAAACTTCTAACGTGGTTAATTTCATCAAACACCATGCCATCCATCGATTTGGTGTCCCTAGGCAGATCATCCATGATACGGTCCCCCAATTCGTGAGTCAGGTGTTCTATCGATTTTGCGATAAGTACCAGATTCAGAACGTGACTTGGAGAAAGCATTCAATAAGATAATCATTAAGCTACTCAAAAAATTCGTTTCATCAAATAAGTGAGACTGGAATGAGAAGCTTAGTGAATATTTTTGGGCCTACCGAACCACAATTCGGACCCCGACAAGTAATATACCTTTTCTCTGGTATACGGGTGCGAAGCAGTCATACCGTTAGAAATCCAGATACCGTCAGTTACGAGTCGCTTTAATGACTAAGATGACAACAGAGGACATGATCAGTTACGTTTTCAAGAGCTCGAAGCCCTAGATGAGAAGCGGTTACAACTCAGCAACACATTGAGTTGTATCAAGCCCGGATCTCAAAAGCTTGAAGGTCATCAAGAGTCTTTCTAGAAAGGAGATTTGGTTTTAGCCGTCAGACGACCGATGGATCATGGACGCACCAAAACCAAGGGCAAATTTCAGCCCAAATTGGAATGGACCGTTTGTAATAGAAACAGTCTATTCAAACGGGGTGTATCGCCTTATGTCTTCAGATGGTGATTTACTCATGATGCCAATCAACGGCAGTTCTTAAAGAAGTATTATCCTTGATAGATGATCAAGTAACATTACATCTCTGATCAAGACCTTCAGATCCAAGATATGCAGAAGGAGCGCTCCTCTCTTTCTCTAAACGAGATCATACAACCATAACTAGTATAGACCTGATCGTACACTGGTTGTCTCAAGAAGAATCAAGGATGCGAATACAGTAACCAAATAATCCAACACCTCTAATGGTTGAGGATATAGGAAACCGTTGGCCGTTAAGCCCAACATAAGTCCTCGACAACTCATCATGCTGAGGGGAAATAGCATGGCTAACCCGACTCAAACGGTAGTTGGTAAAGGCATACCAAATCCGTTGACAGCTGTGGATTTGCTAAAAATCCTAAGGGACCTGTTCTCATTTGATCTCGCAGTTAAGGATAGAGGAAAACGTTGGCCGTTAAGCCCAACATGAGTCCTCGATAACTCATCATGCTGAGGGGAATAGCATGGCTAGCCCGACTCAAACAGTAGTTGGTAAAGGCATACCAAATCCGTTGACAGCTGAGGGTTTGTTAAAAATCCTAAGGGACCTGTTCCCATTTGATTCCCTCTCCAAAATCACTTACCATTCCCATCCATGGAATGGTGAGACCACATATAAAGGTATTCATATCCTTGCAAAATGATGAGTCTAACCTATCATGTTAACACTAAACCTCTGGTAGCAAGACTATAATCTACTCCCCAACGGATAAAACCAATATCCCCAGTGAATAAACCCCACTTGTCATTCTCTTCAGCAGGATGACAGGTCCACTCGAATTACTGTATATTCAAGCACCTCTAACAGTGAATGAATCCTTATCAAGTTAACATCACACCTCTGACAAATTGCTTTACAAATCCCCACAAAGCTCTCTGATACATGATCTTTTATGGGACTCATTTCCTAACTCCCCAGCAGGTTTTTAATAATCAGTCCTCAGTGGACTTTTCTGGTTGTCACATTAACAATACACCTCTGACAATTTCTTCCAAATAACATCCGAAGGAGATATCAAAATCCCCATGGAGTTCATATTTAAATACTATTCCTTTATCATCATGTCCAGTTCGTCACCTCTGAATGACAAAATTTTGAGCTTGGTGGCTTCTCAATCAATTACGTCCCTGCGACCTCTGAACCGACAGATAGCCAAGTCTCATCTTCCAGTCCGGTAGGGACTATTTCTTTGTCATCATGTCCAATTCGTCACCTCTGAATGACAAAATTTTGAGCTCGGTAGCTTCTCAACCGGTTACGTCCCTGCGACCTCTGAACCGACAGATGTCAAGTCTCATCTTCCAGTCCAGTAGGGACTATTCCTTTGTCATCATGTCCAGTTCGTCACCTCTGAATGACAAAATCTTGAGCTTGGTGCTTCTCACTCGGTTACGTCCTTGTTACCTCTGAACCAACAGATAGCCAAGTCTCATCTTTAAGTCCAATAGGGACTATTTCTTTGTCATCATGTCCAGTTCGTCACCTCTGAATGACAAAATTCTTAGCTTGGTGGCTTCTCAATCGGTTACGTCCCTGCGACCTCTGAACCGACAGATACCAAGTCTCACCTTTTAGTCCAGTAAGGACTATTTATTTTAAAGTGTGACTAACACTATCAGTTTATCGCTGCTGATTAGATTAGTTACACCGTTATTCCACTTCCTTTTAAGGATTGTAACAACAACTTGAAAATAAGGATTGAAAAGTAAGAAAAATAAAACAAGTTGGAAATACAACAGAGGAATCAAATAAAATTACTTTTTATTGATTTCAAAGAGGGATACATGGATGCTCGGATTACAAGCTACGAGGGCGCTTCGTAGGACTTGATCCGTTCTTCAAGAGTAGCCAGCCTATTCTTCCTCTCCTCAGCAGACCTGATAAGTGCCTGCGACCTCAACTCTGCCTCATTAAAGCTCGCCGTTTGGGATAAGCGAGCCTCAATTTCAACCAAAGTTGCCCTCTGTGCTAGCTCCTGCTGCAGGACTTCGTCATTCTGAGCCTTAAGCTGCTCTAGCCGAGCAATCTCTTCAAGACGCATCGGTTCAGCCTTGGACAAAGAAGATTAGCCTTCCTGATCATTTCCTTGGCCTTTTCAATCTTATCCTCAGCGTCAAGAAAAGCGATGTTAGAAGCATTTATGGCGTCCCAAGTTCTATTCTCCTCATCTCCAAGGATTTCAAGTTAGAGGAGATTGCCTTAGCTGCTTCTTGAGCGGCGAGATGGGCTTCATGCATTTGAGCAGTAAGGTGCGCAAGTTGTTTGTTAACTGAAGACTCCAGATCTGAATGGCTAAGACGGCGCCATTCGTCCACATCCCTCTCAAGCCTGTCCACCAGAAGCTCCACTGTCGCAGCCTGGTCATCCCCTCCAAAGTCTCGAATGCTGTCAATACTTCAAGACAGGACCACCTTCAAGCGAAAAATGAGGTAGTCGAGCCCTTCAAGACCAAAGCAATGGAGCGCTTCAAGCCCTTATAAAAGCTGTCGACTAGCTCAGCCACGAATTCATTCTCGGCCTCAACTACTCCCGGTGAACGAGCAGCCTCTGAAGACAAAGCTTCCACCGGTTTCACTGATATAACTGTGGAAGGAATAGTAGAAGCACTGGCTGGAGCAATATGAGGAATCATCGATGATCTCGGAGGAGTCCTCATTGAAACCAGTACACTAGCCACAGTTGATGTAGAGCTGGTGACGACTTCTGGGAGAGCAGGCTCAACCACCAGTGTTAGAGAGTAGGACTGGTAATCACCTTCAGCTTCGCAATTGACAGGATAGGCAGCGCTGGCGAAACCACTGGCAGTTCACTTACCAATGTAGTTGGAAGTGAAATTGGTTCCGTAACCATTATCCTCTCAGTCTCTTTAAGGCCACTTTCTGTTTCAGGTTAATAAGAGGGCAACCCGTGATACAAAGCATCCAACTCAGCAGCGTCTGCCGCAGTCGAAGTACTTATTTCACCCCTGATTCCCTGAGGAAGATTGGTTGGCTCTCTTGAAGTCGATGCACCCAAAGGTGGAACGCCTGTAGCAAGACTCTGTTTAAGCAAGGTATGATCAATATCAGGAAAGAATTACTCACAAAAGGTCAAAATACTACCAAAAGATGATATCGCCTCAATCGCCTTGGCCGCAGTTTCTCTTCGAACTTCCTCGACGGCGACATCAGTCCCCTCAGGCTCCATAGGAAAATCTTTAGCAGAGTCAACACGGACAGCCGGCCCACCTTCGCTCGCCGAACCCTCGGTGGTCCATCCTATAGAGCTGGAGGTCATGGGGCTTCCTTTTGAGGTCCCAGCACCTGAAGGACCTACATCGGCCGCATCACCCCCAGATTCTTCCGAGACGGCGAAATAGCTAGCCTCATCGCCTTCTCTATAAGTGAACAGGGGATCATAATGCTCCCCCTGTTCTCCTGTGACCTCGGCTCTCGGGTCTCTCACCGTCTCGGTTCATAAGTCATGAAGTAAACAATGAACTGTATGGAATATATAAAAGTGTATTGCAAGAACGGAGCTGATCTTACTCGGGTCCGGAACAGCTTTACCAGCGGTCTGCCTAGGAGCCGACAGCTTAATGACTAATGGAGCAGGAGGAGGAGGCACTGCAGATGATTCGCCCTCTGCAATAATAGTAGGAGCGTAGCGACGAGACTTTTTCACTACCCTCTTCCTGCGAGATCTGTCTTGCCGCTTTCGTTTAAAATGACATCGGGATTTTCTTCCTTCAACTCCTCCACCTCTACATCTTCCATGGGGGCTGTGCCTACCCCACCAGAAGTAGCTGCTGAAGCCTCAGCACCCTGTATCCCCTTCAAAGTGGGGACTTCCTGCGTCCGAGGCCTCGCTATCGTCAACAACAATGAATTCCCCGAGGCCTGGCACGCAGACTCTCTTACTCTCGCTTCTCTCAGTGACCTTACGCTTCAACCGCTGAGAGATCAACTTCACACCAAAAGAATTAATAGAAAACCCAGTTAGTGTGGAGTTCGAAGTTCTATACCACTGGCAAAATCTCAGGGTTGTCAGAAGGTTCGGAGTCCTCAGCAGCATGCACAGCCGCGCCTCAGTACAGCCAGCAATATAAAATCGCCAGGCACGAGCTCCATCGATGAGGCTCCCCATGAAGGCCAGGCTACAGTTCGGACCTACGTACAGTTGGTCATACCCAAACTGACGAGCAAACCGACTCGGAACATAGGGGCTCCACGTAACAGGTGTCCCCGCTTCTATACAACAAGTGGGATGGCCGGATGCTAATCAGCCATTCGAAGACTCCCTGACTCAACGACGTCTGCCTTTCCCCTACATCCTTGAATTCTTTACCATTGCCTGCATCACGAATGTAAGGAAAGTACCGAAAAAGGCTGTAGACGTCGTGTCGGCACAGCAGTTTGCGGACCGCAGCCACATAAGTCCGTGACCACGAACACCCCTCGAATCGACTAAGAAGCGCCATTCGAACACCTTCTGGGGCTCCTCACCGGCTTGGATAATGGAAGGGCAGTGAAGGGCGAACCATGCCATCAAATAAGTATATGGCAAACCAATTCTGGGGTTTGGTCCGTCGCGAGGCAAGATAGTCCCCTTTCCCGCTTTGTTGTTGGTGGCCTACAGAAAGCCTCCGTCAATACACGAAGGCCTCTTCAAATACAACACACCATTACTGGAAGAAGTCCAAGAGAACGACCATGGACTAGACGAACGGCCGGCAACAAGACAGTCAGAAGGATGACGTCGCCGGAAGGAGAGGGCACCACACATCTCTTTAGCCAGACCGATAAAAAATCGGCCAAAAGTACCTTTCGAGACAGCGGTCGATGAACCTGATGATGGGAACTCTGGAGAATATCACCTTTTTCGTAAGGTCCATCATCCTCTTTCAAAATCAAATCCCCTTGAGAGTGCTCTTGCATCCTGCGAAAGATGTCTTCATCTGTAACTCCACAGTGAGCCGCTTCGGGAGTACCTTTCAGGTCAGGGAACAAATAATTTCCCCAGCTCTTCAAACTGCATGAAGCTCCCTTATGGCTCCCATGCATGCTTGAACAAATGTAAAGGTGGCACATCAACTCCCGGTAAGTCTCAAACAAGGCGGGCTCCTGCTTCTCCAGAAGTGCCAATTCTGCCTCGCACGGGAAATATTCTTCATATGGGAGAGACCCCAAAGGTAGAGCAGAGACTTCCCACATCTCGTGCAAAGTCATGCCTAATTCGCCAACAGGGGTGAAGAAGGTCCTTGTAGCTGGGCAGTACAACTCAAAGATGGCGTAGAAGTTCGCTACGCTCGTCTGGATGCCGTAACAGGTCGCCCTGACGGCCTCGTAGAGTCCCAGCCTCTCCAGATCCTCTTCAAAATGGGTAAGGACATATAAAGACAAGTCCCTCTACCATGCCTTGGGGGGATGAATCCACCCAGGGGGTCCTGAAATCAGTGGCTTGATAATTACCATGAGCCTTAAAGAACTGATTTCCAAAACTCTGAGCCACCGCGGGATTTTCTCCCACTGGGATGTCCGGAAGTACGTTCCCTGGGTGGAGACCCAATATGCAGCGAGGACCCGCCCTTGTATAACCGGGGGACGGAGCTATCAACTTCCCCACGTGAACAGAATCGGTAGTCCGCGTCACTTGCCACTGCATCTTTCGAGCCCTTGTCACACATTGAAAGAAGGACAAGGAAAAGTGGCGCTTGCTAGATGGGAGATAATAATTCTCGCCATCCAGTTTGAAAATCCACTGCCCCTCTCCGGCTAGCAGCTGGTGATCGTTGTCTGGTGCTACATCTCCAAACATGAAGCTGGGCTTCCGATAGAATCTTCGGTCAGAATCTTCAAGAGGAGCAGTAGTTAAGATGCTCCTCATGGTGCGCTGATCCCCGGCATGAATAAGTGCATCCTGATCGGGAGCGCTCCGCTCGCTGAATAGTGAAGCCTGCCTTTGAAACTGCAGGCTAACATTGTCGTTCAACCCTCTGGTCGTGCCAAAAAGACTGTTCAGAGGACCGGGAGTATAGTGCACTGTAGAGACAAGACGAAACTAAATTAGTACAGTTGGCGAAAGAAAGCCAAAAATAAATTTTTTTAAGGCATAGCTTCGCCCCCCCAAGCGAGACAAGCCTAGCTTTAGCTCGCAGCTGCAGCTCAGCTTCGCAGCTGCAGCTTAACTCCGCACTCCACATGAAGGCAGGATGCAGAAAAATATCTAAGTATTAGCTTCGCTCTGGAAGCTTGACCTCGGACAACAGAACGCGACAAAGCCCCAGGGGTTAACTTCGTAAGAAAGATACTGTTGCATAAAAATTATTTTAAGAACATTAAGGTCCTTTTCAGCTGCGCTCTGAGGGTTAGCTTCACATCCTATCGTTCGATAGGATGTGAACCGACTAAGGGTTAGCTTCGTATAGAAGCTTGGAGAAAAAAAAACCCCTCGGTTCTTAATCGAGAAATCAAGGGAAATTAAGGGACTTGAACTCCCTAAGATCACTGGATCATAATGAATCGTTCTGGATTTATCATGGAATAGCCAGGGATTGGCTTTTAAAAAGAGATGAAAATCTCTGAATAAGAGGGAAAGATCCCTACCCGCGATAGGTCGTTCGATGACCGGAGGAGGAGAAGGCCCCTCCGTCGTAGAGGTTGCTACCTCTTTTCCTGCTCGTCTTTTGGGAGCCATCGGAGAACTGAAGAAGTTCTTAAATTTCCAAACGAAGAAGAAAGAAGAAGAGATTTGGAGTTCTCTGAAAATTCAAAGAGAAGTAGTTCCTTCTCTTTCAGCCTAATCGGGCTTTTATAGGCTGATGATTGCCTAAATTTTGCCTCCTAGAGAGGAGCGCAGGCGGTCGTTTCAAATTAATTTGAAACGACGCCTAAAGAACCTTCCCGAGAAGCGTTACTTCATCCCCGCTAAGGGTTAACTCCGCCAGGAGTTCAGCGTTGACTTTGCGCGATGCTTGAGTAACTTCACTGAGTGTAACACCCCGAATTTTTAAACGCTGATTTAAAAATATAATCTCAAATTATTATGTTAATTGAATGTGTAATGAATTTTAACTTAATTTTGAGAATGTCTAGTGGCATATATGAATATGCCTATACCATGATTATTATGTGACTTGTATTTCAATAAGATGAAATACTAGTATTATACTTGTAATGCATGTATTTATCAAGAATATGCATAAATGGCAATTTTATGTATATTATATTTTTAGTGGAGGGAGTAGGTTTGCATGAGAAGAAAGATCAATGGCCAAGATCTTCTTGATTGGGGGAGTGACACTTGGATGGAAGGGAGGTGGCAAACTTTTAATACTTTGGGGGTTTGACTCTTGAAAGAGTCAAGAGACCTTTTATGTCTTCATCTTCATCCTTGAGAGGTTTCTTCATGGAGAAGAAACCCTAGAACCCAAATAAAAAAATCCCATCTTGATCTCAAGCACTCTATTTCTCTCCCTCTCTTTTCCTCTCTACTCTTTCTCTCCCTCTCTCCCTTGGGCTCGGATCCGCGCGCGCAGGCCAAGGACGGCCGGCCAGGCCGCGGCCGGGCGGGCGGCGGCCGGGCGGGCGGCGGCCGGCTAGGCGGCCGGCCAAGCGGCAGTTGGGCGGCGGCGGCCGGCTAGGGCGGCCGGAAGTTGGAATTCGTAGAAGGTGAGTGGGTTTCTCCTTGTTCTTCCTCAATTTTACCTTTGGTGAAGCCCTAAATTTGGATCTATGGATTGAATGGAAGTTTTTTTTCCTTGAGATTATACATGCAATATCCTTTGAATTTCATTGCTTTTTAAGGTAGGAATTGGTAAAAATTTGATCTTGATGTATATTGAATTAATTCCACTATACAAAATTGAGGGGTAAGGAGGTTGTATAATAAAATATGTCATGTAGAGATGGGGCTTATACATTTTCAGATTTGGTGTAAGTCTTAAACCTAGAATTCTTAACCTCATATTTTAAGTTAATGGTGATGAAGCTCTCATTGAGAGTTGTGGGACTAATGTTTGAGCAATTATGTTCTTCCTTAAATTGGAATAAAATGCTCCATAGAATCATCGGACTAATACATGATGAACTTGCTAGGTATTGCTAATTCTTATTTTAAAGTAGAACTTTTCTTGTGATTATGGAATAACTTGCTAGTGAGAAATTGTGTAGTTGCTAATTCTCATTTTTAAAATAGAACTTTTCTTGTGATTAAAGTATGTTTATCAAGAAACATACTCTCTTGTATTATGTATGTGATCATGTCTTATGAAATATAGGGTTGGTATTGGTTATCTTTAAATAGGCAAGGTTAAGCCGAAAATATGAATGTCATTTTAGTAAAAGTTTGTGTATCGATCAAAGTATTATTAGAAGATAAGATAAATCTTAAAAGTCAAATTGGTATCATAAATCCGGGAATCGTTGTAAATTGGGGAGATCAAGTTAAAGATCTCTCCTAACCATTGGTGTATAATGAGCTTCTTGAAGTTCCTTACACTTGGGATGGTTAAGCATCTTGTCTTTCTTATGTGGTAACCACTAAGGCAAATCAAAATTTAATCTTGGCCATGTTAGTGAGATATAAAGAAAATCTTTACGATATAGGTTAAACTATGAAGTTGGAGGTGACTTAAAAAAGGGGTTTGTGATCAATCATGTAGTGATTGAACTATGAATGCGCTTATAAAGATTTCTCGTGATCAAAAAAAAAAAAATCTAAATACCTAAGTTCATACCTTCCTCATGATCTAATTTAGATGAGGAAATAAGAGGAAAAGTGGAGAAATTGTGTAGTTCAAAGCACTTTGTAATAATAATACAAATCTGTTAAAGTCTGTCCAAATCTGAAATCAGAATCTTGGGGTTTCTTTCGTAAGGATATTTAATGAGAAATAGGTCATGTGATATACCGTTGGAAAGCTAATCGAGTCTACTTTCCAACCGCGCTTACGATGTCCTAATCAAATGTCTGTGCTGGAAATTATCACTGGAACATGATAACTTGTCGAAAGTGCAAAGTTGCAGAATTTTAGATGTCTAAATGACTTTCTGTTTATTTCAACTATTCGTGCGACTTAAGTGGGTCATATAATATATTGCTAGAAAGATCAGTAAATCTAAAGGTTAACGGAAATCCTCGTGTCTCATTCTAATATCAAAAGTAGTAGTTACGATAAATCATCTTCGATCGTTAGGGAGGTCAGATCCGAGGAAACGTATTTAGATAGGATCTATGGGAAAGCTATTGGAATATATATGTAGGCATGTTGTGCTGAGTTAGAACTAAACACTGTTCTTCAGTAACACATGTTATGAACACAGGTGTGTCACACTCTTTTATTTAAATGCTGACCCCTTTAAAATAATATCTCATAACGAGGCTGCAGGTACACTCAGTGTGCGGGTGATTATCCTCAGACTCTGATTTCTTTAATTTTATCAAAGATAAGGAATTATTGCGTTATGGACTCCAAAAGATATTTTTCATCCTAATACATTATTTCTTCGGTGGCCTAGTAACTGGACTGTGAATAGAGTATTTATTGGCACATAGTCGGTAGAAATCTCTGAAGCACCGAAAGTTAATGATAAGAATAATAGACCGATCAATTGTAATTCACTGATATGGTCAGGTTAACGGCCAACACTAAATTGTATGGACAATAGACTAATAGATGAGTGAACATGATTACTAATTGAAAGAAAAGATTTTCTTATTGTAATATTAAGGATTGGGAAGTTAGGGTGATGGGATTGACAATATCGAGTTCAGTACCGACAGGAATCCAATGAGTCTCAACTTACCCATCCATTTAGTCAGGATGTTTGTGCAAATAATACTTTTGCATACGGATAGTATGTGCCCATAAGGTAACCGAACTTGCGAGATACTTGAAATAAACACTTTCAGTTGTACGTGTTATATCTTCTCAATACTTATTGAATTCCCTTCTCTTTTGAATATAATGAATGTTTTGAAATCTCGTATATGAAGATTTGAAAGTGAGAAATATGGGTATGTGGCATATGTACATATGTACTATCTGGTCGTTATGCAAGTGTGAACCATGTGAACATGGTCGTTCCTCTGTTCAAATACATTTAGAGCATCACATAGAAAGCACCCATATTATATATCTTCACACATACACCATGTTACAAGAATAAAGGGATAGTAAGGCAGGCTCAGAACTGAACACAATCTTGTATAATAAGTGTTGCATTTAATGTAGAAGTTTGAAACATGGTGTACAAGGGCATTGGCATGTGTCTCACTGAATAGAAATCATTATGATTGACATGTATATGATGGGCGTATATCACTTGATTTATGTGCTTAAAATACCTGGGTGACATGTTCTGATTAAGCAAATTGTGTGTATATTCCTATAAGCATACAGTCTAACGAATAAACATTAACTGAGAGTATGTTTGTTTTTATTTAAGAAATGATATGCATGATGTATGAATCTCATGGAATTGGATGCACTGATATGGTGCTGTTATGTATGTACACATTGTGTTACGGAGGAAGGGACCCGTATGGCACGGGCGGAGTGCGAAGACGGTGCTATATATATCGTGCTGGGAGGAAGGGACCCGTATGGCACGGGCGGAGTGCGAAGACGGTGCTATATATATCGTGTTGGGAGGAAGGGACCCGTATGGCACGGGCGGAGTGCGAAGACGGTGCTATATGTCGTGTTGGGAGGAAGGGACCTGTATGGCACAGGCGGAGTGCGAAGACGGTGCTATGATATACATATAATTGTATCCTTACATATGATTGAGAATGAAAGGTTATGGTGATGCAAATGTGTGTGTGTGTGACACTAGGGGTATGTTGGATGTGTTATCATATATAACAATGAAATCATCAGAGTACAAATTTAGTTGATTGAAATGAGTACCATATATTGGGTGAAAGTGTGCATGTGAACCCGTTCATTACTTGAAGTGTGATGCGTTATTGCATTATGAGAAATATGATATGATTATATGTTATATAATTATGGCTGGCGACGTAAGTGTTATTTGAATGCATAAGCTAGGTTTATGGCATAACTCTGGTGGTTGGTGTATTATTATATTGGGTGAAAGTGTGCATGTGAACCCGTTCATTACTTGAAGTGTGATGCGTTATTGCATTATGGGAAATATGATATGATTATATGTTATATAATTATGGCTGGCGACGTAAGTGTTTTTGAATGCATAAGCTAGGTTTATGGCATAACTCTGGTGGTTGGTGTATTATAGCGTGGAATATAAGGCACGTGAGTAATACACACTATGTATACATAAGACGAGAAAGTTTATTTATGTAACTCATAGACGTTATCACACATAAAAATAAAAATTCAGGAAATAAATTGAGGAGTACGATCATAAGAGTCTGATCGTCCTCAGAAAGTTTAGAGACTGGAGTATTGATTATTAAACTATCGGATGCCTCCGATTCTTTGTTTTCTTACTGTTTCAAATTTCTCTTATTGCGTGAATGTTCATACTATCGTTGAGATATTATCTTTTCTTGAATTATTCCTACCTCACTCACTGAGCTGTCGAGCTCACCCTCCACAGACTGATATATTGCAGGTTGCTTGGAGGCAGAGGTCAGGGCTATGCTGTGCAGGGTTCGTTCTGAATTAATCCAACTCCTGTATCTTTGGAACACTTGGGTTTGTGAATGATACATGTGGGTCTTGGGATAGACCATTAATCTTGTATATACATATATATGGAGAACCTTGTAGTAGTTTCATTTCAAATGGACATTCGAGATATCTTGTATTGGGTTGTAGTAATAAGAAGTGTATTTTTTAAAATGATGCCATGTGAAGTTGAAAGTTATCATTTCTGAGACTCTATGGATAAATAGAAAGAAACTCTAGAATTCATATTGATATGTTTCTTCATAAGTAGGCGATGTCAAGCCGAAACACTTTCAGGATTGTGTGGATGAATTGAAATTCAGTTATATGGTTGGATTGAGAATAAGTAGGCTGATGTTAGCCGAAATTATTATATTGTATTGGATATCATATCCGACCAGTAATTACAAAGGAGGTGCTGCTGAAATTTTTAAGATATTGAAAATGATTGTTATAATCGAACGGTGTAAGTAAATTGAGGTTTTATTATACTGGGACCGTTACACTGAGAAACGTGCCTTAGCTCCGCTAAAAGCACATCTCTAACTTCGCGAAAATTCCGTGCTAGCTTCGCCAGAAACTTGCTCCTGACTTAGTTGGAAACCTGTCTTCAGCTTCATTAGAAGCTAAGCTCGGCTAAGAGTTTTCATTTCCTCCTAAGGAAAAGACTTACCAAAACTAGTCCATTCCAGGTGTTCTCGGATCAAAAAGGAGGGAAACAAAGCAAATAAGTAGAAAATAAACATTTTTCAAAAGGGAAGATATATTGACGCTACATCAAGGTGGTTTTTCGTACAACTGAATCATTGCTCCAAAGGCACACAAGTTGTCCTATCACTCCAAGGTGATAAGCCAAACCAACTGGACACGAAAGGCCTTCCTCCTGCACAAGGCCGTAATCCTTCCATAATAGCATATTTTGCCATCAAGAATCTGAATCTTCTTTGATGAAAATTGACAAAGGACTGGTTGCCACCAGAAAGTCGGATCTTCTTTGATTAAAATTGGCAAAGGAAGGATCCGAGACCTTACAGGTGACGTCCACCTTCCCGAAGTGGATCATCTCGGATAAGCGACTACCAGCCCCTTCTCGAAGTGGATCATCTTGGATAAGCAACTGCCAACCTCCTCTTGGAACACGCATCAGCTGCTCCAGTATGTTCCTCCTGCTTAAGATTAAAGTTTCAACTGAAAGATCAAGAGGCGAGTTTCTGGTCTCTTTCATCAAGACAAAAGATTGGCGGGCACAGTTCACTGTAATGCAAACTGAAAATAGGTTAGCAGTAAATCAAAGAGAAAGCTGCAAAGGTGAAATGATAAGGCAAATACTTTGGGCGAAGCAATTCATATCCGATCCAGTGGTGCTTCAGTTAAGCAGAGGATAGCCTCGCTTGCACAGTGACGATGGACTAACTCAGCATAACCCAGGTCTTAGCTCCGCCTAAGACAGTTAGGCTGAAGAAGCCTCAAAAAGGACCAAGTCCTAACCTCGCCTATATGGCTAAGCCAGACTGGTCCAGAGGGACACAGTCTTAGCCCACCTATATGGCAAGACTGGCTCAACCTCGAAGAGACTAAGTCCCAATTCTTGCTTATGTGGCAGATTTAACAGATATATTCAATAGATCAAGACAGGAACTCTGCATGAAAAAGTCTTTTCCTGATCAAACGAAAACAATAGCTTCGCCGAGAAGCTAGAAAATAGGGTCGAAACCCTTTTCTGAAAGTCAGCCAAATGCAAAGATCCGAGAAATTTAATCCCTAAGATAGCTAGTAAAGCTAAGGGAGATGAACCCCCTGAAAGTCATCGGATGACCGAGACTAACTAGCTCTTGACCGGTTAGTAACTAAAGTGGGCGCCCCCACTATTTCAGAGATCTGAGTCTCCTTTCCTGGGCAACGAGGGGATATCATGAACATACCTTTCAGAAAGAGAAAAGTATGTTTCTCTGAAGAGGACTTCAAGTGTCCTATTTATAGGCCTCATGGCCTGACCACGCCGTTGCCACTTCAAGTCTAGAAGCGCGGGCAAAGTTAAAGCATTTAAATGCTTAGCCTCAAGGAAAGGAACAATCTCCCTCATTAAAAGCAAGAGAGTTTATTCTAACTTAGGAAAAGGGAGCAATCTTTCTCGTAACTAGCCGAAAAGCAGTTAGCCTCGAGAAAGGAACGTCGTTCCAAACACCGAGTTAACGCGAAGCTATCCAGATATAAAGCTACCCAGAATCGCGAATCTACACGGTTCCTCGGCGAACTTATTCTAATCTAGAAGCAGGATTGAAAGTAGAGCTGAACTCAACCATTATGGCGACATTCGCATTTCGCATATCATCAACCAAAGCAGTTCAAAGTATTTCGGAGTCTGACCATTCCATTACAGACTCACGAAAACTTTGAAGGGGGTCTTGTTGACACTCTAAAAAGGCAAGATTCCTAACTAGCCTGAACAATGTCTAACTTATTGACATCTATAAAAGACAAGCGGCAGACAAGCTGACGACCAGTTCTTTACCCATCTCAAAGGGACGTATCAATCAACTTGGACTATACTGATCCAGTGAAGCAGACAGTAAGCCGAGAAAAGCTCGTGAGAAGACCCAAGCATGTCCCGAGATACTAAGTTAGCTCAACACTTAGTCTCGCACGAGCCCACGAGATAAGTCTCGCATAAGAAGCCAAAGTTGCTTAGCATCGCAGAAAGCTTCTTCACAGCCTCACTGCGAGCTAACTTACAACTTCGCACAGAAATGCTCAGTTAACTCCGTAGAGAGTTAGCTTCGCTCGAAGCCCCAAGCAGTTGCGCAAAAGGGTAATTGGTAGCTTCGCCACAAAGTCATCCAGCTCCGCTGAAGAGCTTTCTTCTAACTTCGCCAAACGCTTCTCCCCAGCTCCGCTGCGAGCTCAACGCGGCAGCTCCGCTGCGGATCTTTTATGGTCACCTTTGACCAATCAAATCTCTAGATGAGATCAAATCTAATGAGATCAAATCTAATGGAGATCAAATCTGGCAGTTGCTTGCCATGATCTTTTGACTCTGCCAATCAAGTGAGAAGATCAGAAGAAATCTTTCAGTTATTTGGAAAGAATCAATGGCGCATCCCTCATTTAGCAGAGCGGATCAAGAGACCGGCACTACTTGCTATTCCTACCTTCGCAAAAGCTGTCTCTAGCCTCGCGGCGAGCCTACTTTCCAAATGTAAAACAGATTGACTCAATCTGTTTCCAGATTTTCAGGGCGATTATACCCCTAATAACCTACCAAGGGCGAGAGGAAGAGAGGCGAAGGCTGAAAAAGAGGAGAAGAGGACTAAACACAGAGATCTGCTCTCTTACTTCCAAGAATTCAGAGAATTACTTCTCTAATCAGGGTGCTAATACCCTAAGATTTTCCTCCCTCTCAAGGAATTTTCGGAACCAGGCGAGAAGGAATTCCCAAGCGGAGGCAGCTCGAGAAGTAACAAGAGGGTTCTACCAACCTTCTGTTCTCCGATTCCCCGAACCAGGCGAGAAAGGAATCCCATCAGGCAGCAGTCCGGTTGTCTAATCGATCGCATCGTCAAAGGGATAAAGTGATCGCGCGCTGATCAGATTCCTACATGTAATCTTTTTACTTCAAAGAATTACTTGTAATTTAGCTCTTCGACCCTTTTTTATAAGTTTTTCCCTTTTGCAAAATCAACGGAAAACAGTGTCAAATATCAGGTATCAAGTATAACATGTCAAGTGACGGTGTCAGCTATCAAGTGTCAGATAAATTGTTGGCCCAATGGCCTTCCACTCTAGTTTTGATGATGATCAACACTCATGTAGTTATGTTTACTAATATTCTTGTGTTTCTAAGTTTCAGATCATTAACAGGATATTAGGTTGGTGATTAGCTTCAACAAGATGATTAGAAGCTATTCATGATGATTCCGGTGCCAAAACTTAAAGATCATACCTTGCACTTGGAGAATCACGGAGTTTGGACCGAGTCTACTTGAAGATGAAGATCGTCAAGAAGACTTAGGTATCTAGTTTAGAGTTTGTGTTTTAGATCCATATTTATAAAGCTTAGTTTAGTTGATATGCTCAAGTGCACAAAACACACACGTTTCATGATTTGGTTTTTGGTTTTCATGAATAATAGATCAAAACAAGTTTACCTTATACCTATGTATATTAGATATGTTCTAGATATACATACATACTTTAAACTTGCTAGACAAACTTATTTTGACTATCCTATTCATGTTTTGGAAAATTCTAGTTTGATAAAATACAAGTTTTGTTTTTGATAAAATTGGCAAGACACAAAAATGAATTGATATGATTGATATATGTCTTGAAATTTTTATCACAAGTTTGGTTATCAAAGTAAAATGATAAAACAAGTTTTAGAAAAACATATTTTTAGAAAAACAGTTTTTATTGTGATTAAAACTATTTTTTAGATTTACTGTGAATTTATGGGATTTTTATTGAGTGAAAAGACCCTATTTTCAAATCCCGTATCTGTGCAGAACTGAGGACTGGCTGACAGGCCAAGTCGGTCGACCGGACCGGTCGACCGCACCATAGGCCGGTCGACCGGGACGGTCGACCGACGTGCACAAGTCTGTGCACGTTTTGGAGTCTCTGGGACGGTCGACCGGGCCGGTCGACCGAGATGAGAGTTCTGCTCTCAGGATGTTTCGGTCGACCGGGCCGGTCGACCGCTATTGCCCAACGGTCACATTTTTGACCGTTGGCGGTCGACCGGACCGGTCGACCGGCAGTCTGTCAGACTGCCAGCTCAGCCTAACGGCTAGTTTTGTATAGGGGCTATATAAACCCCATCTCTTTGGGATTTTGGAAAAGTTTTCTAAGAGAAAAATTTCCAGTTTTCTGAAGTGTTTAAAAGAGTTTTAAAAAGAGTTTTTTGGGCTTTAAACTTCTCATCTCTATTTGTTTTGGGTTTTTGGAAAATCAAAGAAAGCTAGGGTTTTGGGAGATTGTATTGATTTGCTTTTTCTATCTTCTACAAGTGATTTCCCAAGAAGTTTTTCTTTGTTGCTTGTTTCCAAAAACACCTTGTTTCCACACTTGAGCTATCTTCTATCCTAAGCTATTAGGATCTTGTTTTGTGGAAAAAGATAAGAGAAAAAGAAAGAGAAGTGTTTGAGGTTGTTTGTTGTAAACCTCATTGTTGTAAACACCCTTATACTTGTGAATCCCTCTTCGGTAGAGGTGATCGGGTGATTGTGTTGTGGATCCCTCTTAGGTAGAGGTGATAGTGTTTGGTTGTGAGCCTCTTCGGTAGAGGTGTGTGGATTGGTTGTTGTATTGGCTACGGGCCTAACCCCTCGGTTGTGAGGAGGTTGTTGTTGAGAGAGGAGTTTGGTACTCCTAGAGTTGTAAGAAATCCTCTTTGGTAGAGGTTCCCTCGGTGGGAGTTGAGATAGTGGAAATCCTACACGGTGGTGTAGGCGGGGATGTAGAGCAAGGTGCTCGAACCTCGAAACAAATCTTGGTGTTTGCGTTTTGATCCATTGTCTCTCTAACTCTCTCTCTTATAATTGTGCAAAGCATCATACTCATCATCATATCATACTTGCTTGTGTTGAGCATTGATTCATTCTAGCATCATTCTTTCATTACATACATATCTTATATATTGCTTGTGTTGCCTTGCATCTTTTATATTGCAATTCATTCTTATATGCTTGGCTTGATTGTGTGCATTTCATATTGCTTGGATTGCTTGTGTGTGTGTGCCTAACTTATACTCATCCAACAAGAGCTTCACATAGCGCCTCAACCCATTTTAAGGGGAATCAAGGGGAGTTAGTCCAGAGCCTCGCAAGGGGAATTCGGCTACACTTGTTGTATTGTATTAGTTTGTGCATAATTTGCATTAGCTTCCGCATTTAGCGCACTTAGTTTGCATTGAGTTTCTTAGATTAGCAATTACACCTATTCACCCCCCCTCTAGGTGTTTTTCATAAATAACATGTCAGTGAAAGTCACAACATCATGTTTCAGGTAATCATCCAGTCATGTAGCATGGTACAAGGGAACAACATAAATAAACATTTCAAACCCTTCACAACCATATTTATAACAATAATAGTTTAGTCTATTAATTAGCCATGCGAAGCTGAGCGAAGCGGGAGCAGATCTAGGCATATCCAGTATAATACCAGTTTAATGAGTCATCATAACGGTCGACAGGTAATCATAAAACATGCTAATTTTAGAAATCACTCATATATCATATACCAACTCGCATAATGAGACATCATGTATTAAAAAAGTAAGATAATAATTATTAGACATATAAAGATGGTAATAAAGCATGAAACAACATAAGAAATGTACTCGCCTAGCACCAGAATGAAATACCGAGAAAAATCTGAAAAATCCGCTAATACGTGCGAGCATGCTACTAGCCCATATATATATATATATATATATATATATATATATATATATATATATAATATATATATATATATATATATATATTAGAGAGAGAATGAGAGAGGAGAGAAAGAGGAGAGAGAGTTTTTTGGTTAGAGAGAGAGGTATTTGTTGTAATTGTTTAAAAGAGGGGAAAATAAAGAAATAGAGAAGAGGGGTATATTGAAAAATACGAAGATGTAATTAGGGAATGAGGGGATGGGTATTTAGGGGAAGTGAATAAAAATGGGTATTTATGGAAAGGAGGAAAAGAAAGAAAGAAAGAAGAAAGAAAGAAAGAAAAAAGAAGAAGGAAAGGGGGAGATGGCCGGCAGCCTGGGCGACGCCACCGCCGCCGGAGGGCGGCCGGCGAGGGGGGGGCGGCGACCTAGGGCCCCAAGGAGAGGGGAGGTGGTGTTTGGTGTTGTTGTTTGTTGAAGGAGGTGGTGTTGGTGGTGGTTGATGGTGGTAGTGGGGAGTTGGAGGAGGAGGAGGAGATGGTGGTGGGGTGGTTTGAGTGGAGGATTTGGGTGAAATTGGTAGTGGATTTTGGAGAAGAAAAAGAAGATGAAGTGTTGGGTTATGTTGAAATTGGAGGAAAGGAGAGGGAAATTGGGGATGGTGGAAGTGGGGAAGGGAAGTGGGGTATTGGGAGGGGCGGCGCCGGTGGCTAGGGGCGGTGGTGGTGATGGTGGAGGCAACGGCGGTGATGGTGGAGAGGTTGGTGGGAGAGATGAAGAAGGTGATGAAAAATGGGAAGGGAAAGAAAATGAAAATATATAGAAATAGAGGGAAAGGGAGAGGAAGTGGGATAGGAATGGGGGGATGGGGTTGCTTGCTGCTGTAGTTGCAGCTGCTGCTGCTGTTGGTGTCAGGGGGTGCAGGGGATGGTGTGGTGCAGGGTATGGGGGAAGTAAGGGAGAAGAAAAGAAAAGAAGAAAAAAAAAAAATAAGGAAAAAGAAAAGAAAATAATAAATAATTATATTATTAAATAATTAATTTAATAGAATATCCTGGGAGTATAAAGTAGGGGAGTGGAGAAGGAAAAAGTAAGCAAAGAAAAGAACGATAAATAATATTATTATTTTAATCGGGTAAAATTTGACTGTTTCAGAAATATTCTGAAAAATTCTCAAAATAGTAAATATTATTTTAAGATACCCGGTGAATTCGAATTTGAGAAATTCAATCTAATTTTTAAATTAAAAATCTTGGAATCTTCCGACGATACCAGTCGACACCAGAATCGGTCAAATTTTCATAAATTCTAAAAAATCCTGAAAAATGTATTTAAATAGAAAATGAAATTTTAAGAAGTAATGTGAAAGCCGTTTCTGAAAATTCAAGTTCATTTGAAAACTAAAAATCTGGGAATCGGTCTGCAGGAATCGGTCAGCGATACCGACCGATACCGATTTTGGAGATTATGCAAAATAATTCTGAAAAATTTCAAAAATCATAAAAAATCTAAAAATTGAAAAACAGTGTTTGAAACTGAAATCGATCAAATCGGACTTCCAAAATGATCAAATCAGGCAGCATGCTGGTATCGGATTCCCGGTGCGGTTCAGGGCTGACCCTAAGACTGAGAATTCAGATCCGATACCAAATAACATAAGCAATCACAACTCAGAAACAAATACAGGAAGAAAATTGCAATAATACGGTCAAAAAAAATTGAGACACGTATCTGGGTACGTATCCCGAGAACGGGGTGCTACAGCCTCTCTTGGTGGTCAATTACAATATTTTAAAGTTTTTTTGAACTGTATATTATTTTTTTGTTTTCTTTAAAATGGATGAACTTTAAAGTTGACAAAGGTTTACCTCACAAGTTATATTATTAACAAGTATTTGGTTTTTTCTTTTACAAGACTCCTTATTTGATGACCGTTTCACTTGAACTTAGAGGTGTTTCAAATATGAAAAACGAGATAACAAAAAACTCACAACTGATAGACTTTAATTGATACTAGCTAGGATCTAAGGTTGTAGTTTTCTTCTGATGCACACGTGTCCTCCTAAACCCTACTACCAGTGTGTTAGAATATTGATAATTTTAATACAATTCTTTTATGTTTGATTGAGTTTTGTTTAATTCTTGCATTTACAAAAACAATGATTAGTTTCAATCAATATATAAAGACTTAGAGCAATACATCTTTGAAGAGCAAGAGGTCTATACATCTAATCCTTCGAGGGCGTGCTTGGTTGTAGGAAGGTGCGGATGTGAGAAAATTCGTTTCCTACTTTTTTTATTTATTTTAAATCAGAATAGGAAATAAATTTTTTTCTTTTTTCTTTACACCTCCCTTTTATACTAACATTTTCTCACTTTCAGGATACTACAGTTAATTTTGTGATCATGTAAATCTCACTTGTAATAAGTTGTAACTCAAAACAGTTAATTTTGATGTCATGCAAATCTCATTTGCAGTCCATTTAAAGTCCAAACACATTATTTCAAAATTAACATTTAATTTAATGTTATTATATGATCAACTTACTCACTTTCATTTCCACATTACTAACAAAATACTGGAAAACACATTATATTTTTCCACTTACACTTTCACATTACAACCAACATCAGAAATGAAAATTGCTCAAAAAATAATTTTCCACTAAACTTTCACATTTTTCATTCAATTTACCACTTACACTTTTTCCTCGCACTTCCATCCAACCAAACAGGCCCCACAAGTTGAATTTAGGCGTACTTCCAACCTCTTATTAGATCCAATCGATAAATTCTCTTCCTTATATGTTTATTAATTAATCACATTTCTTCTAAGTTTTATTCTCTCTTTGCTCTTTTTCTTCATCTGAATTTACTTATATCGCAGGACATATTGAATTATCTTTTGTGTACTCTCTTTTCTTAAAAGAAATAACTATCTGTTTTCTAATGTTTGTGTTCACATTGTCGTTTTATGCTACTCTTTGAACTGCTGTAGTACCTCCTTTTACGTAATGTTACACGTGTATTAATGCATGTCAGTGCATTTAAAGTCATGCGTCCATGCATGTCTCGTTTAAAATGACTTTGTTGTTTGTTATTAGGTATTAGGTGTTCTCATTCGTTTAAAATAACATTTCTCCTTGAAACAATAGCATCTCCTTGGAAAATAACACCCAAAAGATTTTGCTCAATTTATTGCTCACTCTTGATTTCATTCAATATTTTCCTTCCATGCTACTTTTTTTTTTATTTCTAGCAAAGAATCTAGTTAAAATTTGAACTTTAATCATAACTTTCATGCAAATAATTATTGGTTGGGCAATTTTTTGAAATAATTTATTTTAAAAAATATTTTTGAAAAAAGAGTCCCCTAAAAAATGTTAGTAAAACCAAGCTCTGAAACATCACGAGGGCGCCACGCCGGTCAACTGACGAGTGGTTGCGCCAGTGTGGCGAGCCAGGTCGGCAGAGAGTTTTTCAAAACTACGATGTTGACATGAACTGTCGTCTTTATACGATCGTTGATCGGTCGCATCCCCTGCGAGATGAGTTTGTTTATTCACGCACACATTTCTCCTTGAAAAATAACATCTCCTTGGAGAATAGCATCCAAAAGATTTTGCTCGATTTATTGCTCACTCTTGATTTCATTCTATATTTTCCTTTCATACTACTTTTGTTTATCTTCTAACAAAGAATCTAGTTAAAGTGTGAACTTTAATCATAACTTTCATGCAAATAATTATTGGTTGGGCAATTTTTTGAAATAATCTTATTTCAAAAATATTTTAGAAAAAAGACTCCCCTAAAATATTATTTAGCAAAACCAAATTCTGAAACATCACGTGGGTGCCATGTCGGCCAACGGTCGAGTGGTTGCGCCAGTGTGGCTTGCCAGGTCGGAAGAGGGTTGTCAAAACTACGATGTTGGAAACAACGTAGTTATAAAATAATGTCTCAGAAATATGGTGTTCCCAACACTGTAGTCTGTTTTATAGCTATGAAAAGAACTACGATGTTCCCAACACCGTAGTTTTGAAAACATCTTTAAAAACTCTGGTGTGTCCAACACCGAAGGTTTTGAGGATAGAACCAAAACTCCATTGTTGGGAAAACCGGAGTTATATGAACACTTTCAGCAGCAGCTGCCTGCTTTTGTTTCTCAAAATGAATATCATAATTTCATATCTCAAAATTCATATCACAAAATTCATATCTCAAAATTCATATATATATATATATATATATATATATATATATCACAATTTCATATCTCAAAATGCATATCACAATTTCATATCACAAACTCCATATCATGTATCATGTATCATGTATCATATATCAAAATAATACAAGTATCATAAATCAATATAACAAACAAGCTAATGCACGTCTAATTCCTCTACACAGTCGGCCTTTTTCACGTCCACGACCACATGCAGGGGTAGTCAGAGAATCTGACTATGTTTATGATGGTTAGCAACCAGCTGAGAAGGTCCCGCCTCGTCCTGTACAGCCGCACTTTCTGTTAGCGGTGGATGCCACTGATGTTGGATAGAAACAATTCCCTCTCTTTGATGGACTCTTGTGCGAGCATATCTACTCCTCTCTACCATCGGCTCGATGAGCTGTATCTGTGATGGTCCAGTAACTGACTGAGAAGGTCCCACCTCGTCCTGTATTGCCTCGCTCTCTGTTAGCGATGGATGTCACGGATGTCGGTTATAAACTATTTCCTCTCTTGGTGGACCCGTTCTGCGTGCATATCTGCTCCTCTGTACCATCCGCTCGATGAACATGCTCAACCTTCGGAGTATACTCACCCTCCGAGTCTCGTCTGCCGAAGCCTCCTCCACCATGGTCCCCATAGCTATATCTAGGGGTGAGCATCGGTCGGTTCGGATCGGTTTTTGCTAATTTTTGCAAAACTGAACCGAACCGATTAGACTTAGGAACCGAACCGACTAAGTTCGGTTCGATTTTTCGATTTTTTCGGTTAGGCCAATATTTTTCCATCATTTCTTACATTTTTTAATCACCATTATATTATCATCCTTTAGTATTCTAATCTCAAATATTCAATGCCCAAATTAAAAATAAGAAAAAGACCCTAACATTAATGTGAATTAAAAATTTCATATTCTAAAACTTTTACGCTATATTTAGGCTTTTATATCAAAACTCACATAATTATTACTAACTTTTAATGATAAGAATGAAAAAAAGAGAACATATTAATATAAATATTATTCTTAATTGTGATGGTGTACTTAACATAACTTTCACATATTCAACATAAAAAGATGGTATTAGTAGAAGTAATGAGATAAGTTTTCACCAGTTTTTGTTATGAACTATATGATTCACTAAATTGAATTTGGGTGGGGTGATATATAGGGTAAGAGATTCGGTTCGGTTCGGTCGAGTTCGGTTTTTGAAACACAAAACCGAAATCGAACCGAACTAGAGCGGTTCGGTTCGGTTCGGGTTCGGGTTTCGATTTTTGGTCAGTTATTTCGGTTATAACCGAACTCTGCTCACCCCTAGCTATATCCTTCAACTTGTCTCATGCATTATAAGAAAATCATATCAATATATCACACATGTAATTTTTTATGAGAATTTAGTTAAAAATATTACTAACTCCTACTTATATACAACAACAAGCTGATAAGCAATTGGCAGAGAAATGCTCCTAATAATCCAGCATCGAGTGATCCCTCGATACCACCTCATGTATTCTCCACATAGTGTGATGGGACGTCTCTCGTTCTGAACTTGATTAGCTCAATCAACCCATTGGTCAATAAGAACAAAATGCTCTGTTGCCCAATCACGCCGACGCTTCCGTTCTATCCGAGGCAACTGCTCGACGAGTTTTGGGATATGCTAATGGAAGCCAAATTGACAGAGGACTCTGTCTGGAACATGCATCTCCACAATTTGAAAACAAATCAGTAGATTCTTGGCCCGTTGGATCTGAGATCCTTCTCTACAACTTGGGGTGAAGTTTGTAGGATATCATTAGGGTATCGACAGGGTAGGACTTTCTGAACTGGTTGATGAATCATCACAGACACAACTCATCGAGCAGATGGTAAAGAGGAGGAGATAAACACGCGCAACGGGTCTGCCAAGGGAGGAAATAGTGTATACCCAACATCCGTGACATCCACCACCAACGGAGAGTGTGGCGGTACGGGATGAGACAAGACCTTCTCAGACAGTTGTTGTAACATCCCGTTCCTGAAATACGTACTTAGATACGTATTCTGATTTTTGATCGTACTTTTTGTTTTCTTTTTATATTTGTTTTTACTTTGTGTTTATTTATGCTATTGTTTTGTATTGAATCCGGATTTTCTGGACTCAGAGTTAGCCCAAGTTTGAATCGAGGACCCGATCCTAGGATACTATCTGATTTGACCTTTCTGATAATCTAATTTGACCGATTTCATTTTCAGATATTGTTTTCTAAAATTTTTGATTTTTCATGATTTTCTGAAATTTTTCAAAATTATTCTGCAAAATCTTCAAAACCGGTGTCAATCGGTATCGCCGATTGTTCCCAGTTTTTTAGTCTTTGAACGGAGTTGAATTTTTAGAATGACTTTCACATTACTTTTTAGAATCTCATTTTTATCTAAATGAATTTTTGTGAATTTTTTGAAATTCGACTAGATTTGGTGTCGACTGGTATCACTGGTTGATTCCAGAATTTTTAATTTGAAAATTACATAGAATTTCTTGAATTTGATTTCAGCATGTAGTTTAAAATAATATTTTCTATTTTTGAGAATTTTTGAAAATATTTCTGAAGCAGTCAAATTTTTATCCTATTTAAATAATATTATTTTTCCTTCTCTTTTCATTTTCTTTCTTCTTTCTTTTTTCTTTTCCCTTCCCCCTATCAGCTGACCGACCAGCCCACTCCCTCTTTCTCTCTTTCCTTTTATCATTTCCTTTATTTCTATTTCTTTTTCTCTCCCACTCTCGTTCATCTTCTCTCCTCTCTCCCCCTCACTCCTTCTCTCCCCTCCTCCTTGGCTGACAGCAACCCAGGGCACCGCCGCTGATGGCGTGACTCTAGCTGACCAAGCCCCCTCCACCACTTTCCCTATCTCTCCTCCTTCCTTCTCTTTTCTATTCTTTTTTTCCTCCTATCTTTAGCATCTCCACCACCACCATCTTCGTCCTCCAAAACCATCACCTCCTCCACCACTTCCACCTCCATCTTTCCTCCTCTTCACCATCTCCTCAACCAAAACACGGTGCACCTTCTCCTCCACTCACTTCACCATCACCACCTACTATATCATCATCATCTTTATCACCCACCATTACTACTCACCACCATTTACATCTCCAACACCACCACCACTTCATCATCACCATTACCATCAACACTTTCACCACACCACCTTCATCTCCACCTCCCCACCATCAACTCCACCTCCAACATCTCAACAACAACCAACAACCAACAACAACATCATCATCAACTTCACCCTACCACCCCTCCAACATCTGAGCCCCACTCCCTGCCGGCCACGCTGGCCGCCGGCCGCCCGCCGGTGACCTCTGGCGGCCACTTAGCCGCTGGCCTACCTCCCCCCTTCTTCTCTTTTTCTTTTCTTTTTTCTTTTCTTTCCTTCTTCCTTTTTTTCTTCTTTCTTTTTTTTCTCTAAATCTGAGAACTCTCTCTCCTTGTTAATTTCTCTCTCCTCTCTCTCTTCCTCACACTCTCTCTCACAAGCCTCTCTCTAATCTGGTTACGTTTCTCTCTCCTCTTTTTTCTTTCTCAATTATCTCTCTACTTTCTATCTCTAATTCTAAAAAAATTAATATATATAAATATGGATTGGTGGCGTGTGCCTGTTTCTGGTGTTTTGTGATTTTACGGTGTTTTTTGAGATTTAGGCGAGTACTTTTTCTGGGATTGCGAATATTACTTCTATATATAAGAGAGTACTCTTTTTCGGCATTTGGGTAAGTATTCTCTTTTAGTATTTGGGCGAGTACTCATTTTTGATATTTGGACGAGTACTATATTTTATGTGTTGGCCGAGTGCTTTCTAATATTTAATTCATGATGCATGTTATGCTACTTGACACATGTTATACTATTTGATACATGATTAACGAGTGATATTCTAATATTTGACACATGCTTTGCAATTACTATTCTTATGTTTGTTACATGCTTTGCGAGTACGTTATTAGCGTCTGTTACATGCTTTGCGAATGCCATGTCACATGAGCTGCCACCCACATGTTATTTGGTCACAGTACTTACATATATGGCTGTATTCCCCTGACATCTGACATATGATATACATACCTGACACCAATATGTTAATTACCTGACAATTGACATGCTGTCACTTGATACTTGACATATGTTATCACTTGAATACACTTGACCTGATGCTGTGACACCTGATTGGATGCTATTACACCTGACACCTGTATTACATTGACTATTCATGTTATCACTTTTACAGGGACTTGACATGATTATTATACTACTACCATCTGGTACTCTTAAACTCTTGAACTCATGTACTCTTGAACCCCTAAATAGGGAGACTCCTGATATTATACTTCTGATACTATAATCATGTTGATCCCCGTAATTGGATAATCATGAATATTGGATTACTGTGAACATTGTGGACAGTATCACTGGACAATTTATAATAAAGCACTCAACTTATACCAGGATGGGGAAACTGATGGGTACCGATATAGCTTTCGTGTTTATGGTGGCCATACAAATGTTGTACAACTAATACTCGAGAATCTATCTGGAGGCCATGAGGTGTTTCCATGGGGGTGTACTGGCACCCCTACTCCCTTGTCCTCTTGCTGGGTGTGCTGTAAGCCCTTGGGTCTATTCCTTTGAGAGCGATGACACCCTATTCCTGTTCGGGTGTATAATAAGTCCTGTTTGGGCATATAGTAAGTGCTGATACCTAGCGACACGTTCCGGCTCAGTACTGGATACTCCTGGATCGTTGTCCTGGGTATGCACGACACCCATTCTAAACATGGTTCGTCGAGCCCCATCAGTTTCCAATAACTTACACTCCGGTTTGTACATGGAGGTATGTGGAATGTGACACATACCGATGTATACAAACCAGACGAGTCTTAATAACATAATAATAACATGCTACTGACATCTGACTAGCGATATACTTGATCTATACTTGTGAGACCTGTGACACAATGCATTATCCTGCTCGCCACTTGCATATGATATCTGTGCTACTGTGTTAGATCACTTGAGTTGCTTGTTTTTAAGTTTTCATATCGTTTTCTTATTCTATTTGCGAAGGCAGCTCGGGTTATATAAACCCAACTTATGGTGACTTGAAGTATATGGTATATATATGAGGGTTTCCTTATTTGGATTATCTCCTCGATGTATCAATCTCATGAATCCAAAGTCTAAGCTTATATAACTGGTTTTGTCCACACTTGTATTTAACACATTACTTGATGTTTTATTTCATGTTTGTATATGCCTATGCTCACGACACAATTTTTGATACATGCGTTCTCTACTCGACATTATCGTTTTTCATGTGTTAACTTGATTCCTAGTTCTCCACTGATTTCATGGTTTCTCTTCATATTTTGGTCATTGCCTGTACCCGTGTGTTTGAACTACATCACTTGATCATGTACACGTGTGATTGTCTAAGCAAGCCAATTGACTTCATCTTTCGTACTCGCTGGGTTATTTTCTGATAGCCCTGGACCTTCATGTCCAGATCCAAGAGCCTAGACCGTGGTGGACTTGCTGTAGTTGATCAGAGTAGCGCAGCAGAAGCGTGGGTTAGCGGTTGTCTGGCTGGAGCCTCTTTTCTTCCAGCCCCCTTGATCGGCTCGCGAGATTCTCATCTTGCTACTCATGAGTATTTTCCGGTCTTTTTATATTGCATATCATGCTTTTGCGCTTCTTGGTGATCTAATATTTTTGGAATATTGTATCATGCTCTGTGATAACTGTATACTTGTGCTATTATTGCTGGAATGTATATTACCACTGTGCTTCTGTACTCTGATTCTTGTCTGTACTGATACTTAGCGTATATATGTGAGGGCATTTTCGCCCGGCGTATATATGTCGTAGTAACGTCCCCGTACCCGCGGGATCGGGGGCGCTACAGTTGCTGAACCATCACAGACGCAGGTAGATTCTCAGACTGGCCCTGCACGTGGTCGTGAACGTGAAAGAGGCCGAGGGCGTAGAGGAATTAGACGTGAATTAGCTTGTTTGTTATCTTGATTTATGATACTTGTATTATTTTGATATATGATACATGATACATGATACAAAGTCTGTGATATGAGTTAGTGACATGAATTTTTGATATGAAATTATGATATGAATTTTGAGAAATGAATGTTGTGATATGAAATTGTAATATGAATTTTGATAAATGAATGTTGTGATATGAAATTGTAATATGAATTTTGAGAAATGAATGTTGTGATATATGTGTGTGTGCGCGCGCGTGAAATTGGTACATGAAATTGCGATATGAATTTTGCGATATGAAATTGTGATATTCATTTTGAGAAACAAAAACAGGCAGCAGCTACTGAACGTGGGTATTCATGTAACTCCAGTTTCCTAACACTGAAGTTTTTGGTTCTGTCCTTAAATCTCCGGTGTTGGCAACACCAGAGTTTTAAAGAAGTTTCCAGAAATGCGGTGTTGAGAACACCATAGTTTTTTTTCATAGTTATAAAACAGTCTCACAACTACAGTATTACGAATACCGTAGGTCTGAGACATTGTTTCAAAACTATGGTGTTCCCAATGTTGCAGCTTTGGAAAAACTTCCACCGCCCTGGCACGTCACGATGGCGATGGCGCAATCACTCGATCGTTTATCGATGTGGCACCAACGTGACATGTCAGGAGTCGATTTTGCTATATATTTAGAGAGTTTTTTTTTCGAATTTTTTTAAAAATAGAATTATTTCAAAAAATTGGCCTGACCAAAATGATTGGAGGAGCCCAGGGGCCCAGAGGGAGCAGTATGGTGTGCAGTGGGGAATCTGGGGATGCATTTAAAATGACATTTCCTAAAAAAACAAAATAATTGGACCCCATTTTATATTTGCGGGCCCCACATGGTCAGGGACCCAGCGCCAACAATAAATCACAACCATTTCAAGCCCCCGCAGCCCCCCAGCCCCAAATTTCTTTCCAAAATTTTCTTATTAGAAATCTAGATTCATTTTATCCTCTCTCTCTCAGCGGAGATTGAGAAATTCAAATCGCATCCGAGGCCGAGGTCCTTGATACGAATCAAACTCCCCAATTATTCCATCATCCCCGATCCTTGCCCCAACTCCTGAACCTCAATCGATCCTCTCGGCGGTGAGTCTCAATCTCTCCCCTTCGAACTTCATCAGTTTTCTTGAAATTTTGTACGTCAATTTGGGGTATCTGTAGATCAGGTTCTATGTTTAATTTGGTGCCTTGGATTCTCTTTCTCAATTATTACATTTCTCTGGTTATTGTGAATAATTATTGATTGTTTTGTTTAATTTTGACCCCAATAGTTTAAGATTCTGCGTCAAATTTGAACTTTTTCTGGGTGGGTATTTATGGCTATTGTCATTTATTGATCAATTGATATTTATTTTGTTGTTGTTTGCTTGATTGGCTCAATGAATGCTGTTTTCTTTCTGTTTCAGATAAGATGTTTAGCTGCACTTTGATCCATTGCTTTTGAGCTTGGATTAACAGAAAACGTAAATGGTTAAAAGGTATTTTTTGTTAACTCCTGTTAAGCAGCATTAGCGATTAGTTGGCTGTATTTTTAATATGCCTTGGTGATTATGGGTTTTCGCTTCAAATTATAGGCATGGAGTGTGTTGATGAGCTGAAATTACATCGACAGAAAATATCATGTTGCAGTGCCTAGACGGGGTCAAGCATTTGTTCGCCGATCTGTTGAAGTGCTGCGATCTTGACCTATACAAGCAACCCAAGGGCCTTGAAGATCCTGAGCTTTTAGCAAGAGAAACAGTCTGTATGTGACATTATTTCTTTAATTTTTTTGTAAACAGCTATTTTCTTGAGCTGAAATGAGCGCCCGTTGGATGTCATATTATTTTATCATAATTAGACATTGTTGGTTGAAGCTTTAGTGTTCTGTTACTTGCTTTTTTTTGCAGTTAGCGTAAGTGAAATAGAAGCATTATATGAGTTGTTTAAAAAGATTAGCAGTGCTGTCATTGATGATGGATTGATCAACAAGGTAAGAACCTCATCTTTGTATTCTTGATGTTATGTTTTTGTCTTCATATGAGAAAAATATTAAAATCCAATCACATAGTATTTGACACAAGAATTTGTGACAACAATCCTAGCAATCATTAACATGTATACACGAATCTGCCTCTTAAGTTATTTGTAAAGGAAATTTGTGCGTCTGGTTGCAATCTTCTTAGACCTTATTCTTTCAATGGTCTCCTCATATTTGTTAGCTTTTACTGCTTGCTCTTTTAGATGGGTCAGAGAAAAGATGGATCATTTTTCAAAGATGATATATATTCTTTGATGATGCAATGGTCTTATGTTTGCCTTTATCTTTATTGGTTATTAACTAACTACTGCTACTGCAGGAAGAGTTCCAATTAGCATTATTCAAGACTAACAAAAAGGAGAGCTTATTTGCTGATCGGGTATTTCCAAGTGAAACTTCACTTAATCTGAATACATTATATTACTTCCCATTGATCAAATAATTGCTGTTAATTATCTTTATTCTTAGCTTGTGACGTTGAGACCAGTGAATTTCAATAGTTCATGATTGTTTTATGCTCTTAAAGATTTTAAAGGTGCAAATTTATAACCTAAACTGTCCAACTGATGTAAAATAGCCGAGTTGATTAGACCCTATAGAATGTCAATTTCAATAGAAGTGATTTTTTTAAATTAACCATGTCTTTTAATGGAAGGAGCATTTTGTAGTCGATTGCTTTTTTCCCCCTTGAAAGAGCATTATTGTCATTTTGTAGTTTGAGCTGTTTTTAGTCATCTCCCTAGCCTCTCTGTGAGTCAATGAATTCTACACAACCATAAAAGCTACTTTTTTTAGTTTGGAGCGCCACTTGGTTGACAATATATCCGCAGAAGGGCATTCCGATCATATTTCTGTATGAGGGGTCCTAGTTATTTCTCCAGGGTCAGTTGGCTTGATTGTTTCAATTAACTAATTCGGTTGTAACAAGTCATGGGTCTTCACATTTTCTTAGGGACTCTGTTCTAATTCATTTTGTCAATTTCTCGCTTTCATGGTGTTTTTGTTATATAATACGAGGGGTGCATTCTTGTAATTTCCAACGCTTGAGATCTGCCCTGTTATATTTTTATAATCATGATATAGCTACTTGTTCTCAATGTTGTTTCATTGTGTTGACTAAGATGTGAGAAGTATTCACATATGGCCTTTCCCGCAAATATGGTCATTTCGGGTTTTTATCAATAAATACAACATGATGGTGTCAACTCCTCCAAACAGCCAGCACCAGAACCCATCTCTCTTCTACATCAGATCATGAACAGATTTGGACTGGATTTGAGACCTATCTTCATTCTATCCCCATGTCAATCTATCCCAGACTGATTCATCTTTTCACTCTTAATATTAAATCAAGATCATATCCCAAGATGCATCACCAGATCAGTTCAAATCTGGATATAGACTCCAACACATCTTAATCCACTGGTTTTGGATGGGATTCAAGAGTAAAATGCGTCTTATTTGTGCGCTAAACTCTATCATGACCTCTCACAATTTCAACCGAATCACACAATCAAATTCCTCTGGCTAAGAGTAAGAAATTCATCTCTTTGAGGCCCACAAACCGTAAAGACGAGTCTAGAAAGCTGAGTCTCTTGTTTCAGACAAATCTTGTGCGAAATTAGTTATGGTTGATTGAAACAAATCTTCTTGAGGTATGCAAAATCCTATGACTGTTTACTTTTGCAATCTTCATGATGTCACTCCCAAAAATACTTGCAAATGGCGGCAAGTTTCTTCTTCTTTCTTGTTACCTTTTGGATGCAATTATGTTTTATTATCGAAATCAACCGCCTATGTTATTGTTATAACTAATAAACATTTCCATAAAAACATGCCATGTACCGGACATGTGATGTTGATAATGGAGCGATTTCCTTTGTCTAGTTTAATGCTAGGTGCCCAACAGAATACTACACATATATGATGCTTTGTTTATGGGACATCTGCTGTCACATGTTTTCAGGTATTTGACTTGTTTGATACAAAACACAATGGGATTCTAGGATTTGAAGAATTTGCACGTGCTCTCTCTGTCTTCCATCCAAATGCTCCAATTGATGATAAGATCGAGTGTAAGTTCAATTTTGTATCAAATTTATCTTTTGCTTGCAATTTTCATGTGCGTGCGTGTGCGTGCATATGCATATTTATCATAGAACAGAACTTAGATTTAACCAAAACATTTCTTTATCATGTTTTATAGAGTTGAATACATAAAATTAAAATTCAGTGGGGTGGGATGCTTCTAAGTTCTAATCTAACCAAAAGAAAAAAAAAATCTTACATGTTAAAAGGTTCAGTCTGTGAGCTCTGGATGCATGAGAAAGAGTCAAAACATTTGAGTCTTTTGTTTTAAAATCATTTTAAACATTTAGATCTAGGTCAGCTCTGTTAATTTTACGTTTAGACTCAATTTTAATTTTCTCGTGAGAAAATTGGGTCAAAAATTCTACCACGTGGTAGTCATCCATGTTGATAAATGCATCTAGTAATATGTGTGTAAGTTCTTATTTTAAATCCTTTTTCCAACTATCCTCCTAGCCGAATTCAATATTGTTGCCTGTTAGAACATTTTCGTACTAAGAGGACATTATAGCTTATGTTAAAGTAACTATGCTCATGAATGTAGTGCGTTCCATTTTCTTAAAGGTTTAGTAGTTTGAAATGAGGCATTAGGAGTTCCACTGAGGTTACCTAAAAACCAATGGAGAGACCGCCTTCCATCCATAATAGGCAATTGGGTATCTCAAGAAGTTATAGAATCCCTGTTCATATGAAGGTCACCAGAAGCAACATGTTGCATGGTTTAACAATATCTATGTAGCATGGACACTCGTATTATGGAGTTATGTCATGTCCAAGATGCGTCTGACACATACATGATTCATGTGTAGTTCTTAGAACTTGCACATATTCACGTGTTGTATCCATATTGGTGTGGTGTCTGTGCAACATATACCTCAACAATAAAGAGGTCTGCGAGTGAGCCAAAGGGCTTACTAGTAAAGGGGTGGGAGTCGGTTGTGGGGGAGTCCAATTTCAAGTCCGGCTATGGCTTAATGTTTGAAAAAAAATGAAAAGGCCCAACCCTGTTTACCTTTAATGACAAATATGCCATTTTTCTACTAAGCCCCCTTTGTTATTCAAATTTGTTTTCATTTCACAATTTGAACTTTCTATAGTTGGATTCCAGATTTAAGTAGCAACCTTGAAGGGCGTTTTGTGCTTGGTTTGCTCTCCAGTAACAGAAGCATGCACTTATAATTTATTTTTTCTCCTTTTTCAATTTTGTAGTCGGAGTCAATGGCGGAGTAGGGACTGAATTTAGCTACGAAAGTGAGGGCAAAAGGAAAGATTGCAATTTAATTGTGCCATTGACAAAAGAGAGATTTGAACTCAATGTATATTGAATCAGAATTCCTTTAATTCAATTATGGCATTGGAATTATCCTTGTATACACTTCACATTTTGAACTTCCTAATCTTAGCCACATTAGATTAGCAAAATGGAGGGGATTTAACTTCAAGGGGAAGTTTTTATTCAAGAGTCTTCTCTATATCCCTAATTGATATAACTTTTTGGCAAAACCTTCTTAAAACTTATGGCTATTTCTAATTCTCATTTCTGAAAATTTTGAAAAGAAAAATCCCTGAGAAGTGATCATGAAATTTCTAGACAAAATGTTTTGCAAAAGCTCGACATTAAGCACTTTTTAGTAACTTTTACAGAACAGGTAAATTATAGAAGCCATAGTGATGTTTTTTATTTATTTTTCTTTTGTTGATAAATATCAAGGGGAGATTAGTTTTTATTTTCAATAAAAAATTAGGTAGCTATTTAGTGAACAAGTCACACATGTAAATTTGGATGCCACTTCAATGAGCTTGAATCAACTTTGTTTTAGCTTTACGTCTTAGTGACCCCTTGCATAGGGCTGGGAATTGGGTTGAGCCCGGTCTGGGTCCGACTCAATCCAACCCAGTTTAAGTCGGAATTGGACCGATTGTTTATAATTTACAAATGGACCTACTTGACTTTTAATTGGGCCTTGCTTGAGCTTAAGGAGTGTAGCCTGATGGGCTTGAGTGAGATGTGTACGGATGAATTTTTAACCTTACTCCTTGAGGGATTTGTATAAAAGACAGATATTGTTATTACCATCCTTGTCGCATATGTTATATTGTTGCATTATTAATATAAATATTAAGATAAAATTCAAAATATAGTGAGTATTTTGTGATTATATTATTAGATTTTGGTCTTTATTGTTGTAAGAACGAAAGAAAATATATTAGTTTTGGTTAAATAGAGACAAGTTTTACCCTTAACATAATTCAAAATATATGAACGTTACTTTTTTCTAACTTATTTGTTATTTGATCTTCAGTTGATTAATTTAAAAAATATATATTAATACGAAATTTATTAATTTATTATGTAAATATGTGAGTCCATAATAGCTCGAGTTCGGCCCGATTAGTTTGGAAATGGGTTCGTGTTTAGAAACCTGAGCCTGATATGTAAATGGGTTGTGCTTTGGGCTCAAGAAAAAATTATGGACCCGGGCCTATATGAGCCCGGACCATTCCCTCGCCGACCCCCGTGCCGTCAAAGCATCCACTTTAAGGAGTCTAATCTTGCAAAAAGGGAGACACAATATGTAGATGCTAGTACTAGTACTCGTAGGATGTTCGGGGGAGTTCTTAAGGGCCTCACAGTATATAGGTGGGATCTTAGGCTACTAGGCAGTCCTCATTTTGAGAGAGCCATAATTTGAAATTTTTATTCTGAGGTTTATTACAATATTTTATAGGATCTATGCATTGAGATTTTAGAACACGTCCAAGCATTCTACTATGACTAAACATACACAACCCAGTTTCTGGATTCAAAACTCAAACCAGTGTTGCATGCTAGCTGACTGAGTCATTGTTTCTACTTGGACCATTAGTATTATCAGATGTCAAGCCTTGCAGAAGTCTTGAATGGTACTGGTTGTTAATCTTGGATTTGTACCAAAACAACTCTGATTAAGTGTTTAAGATGACGGCACCTGCGTTGCATTAAAGTATCTATTGCCACTTTAAATTGGCATAGGTCTGAAAGCAAGAGCTGTGTTACATAATTCAATCCACTCCTTCAAATTGCAAGCCAGTTCGTGTATCGTAATTTGTGGTGCGTTTCTGATCTGTATGGCCAACATTGGCTATCCAGGAAGGAGAAAATAAAAGAAGAGCACTTTTGACTAATTGATTCAATGAGTTTTTTTTATGTATTTAGCACTAGGACTTTTGGTTTTAAAGATAATTTTAAGGAGACTATTTTTCGTGACTTGGACTGCGACTTCAAAGTTTGGAATTTGAACTTTGATTATTCAAGGCGCGTAGAATTGTAACAATGTTTTAGTTAAAATAGTTTTCTTTCTATTTTTTGAATAAGTATCAAGCCAAGGCTCGCTGTACAGATATTTTGAGATGAAAGTGTTTATTATCATAATTCTTAATTTACATGTCTTTGAATATGTCTTTCTATCCACATGTACACAAGTTATGCACTCATAATTATCCAAATGACCCAAGCAAATACTCCCAAGTTTATCATTGAGTCATGACCTCAAATATCGATCCAATCAGCCCACCCCCTTCTTACCACATACCATAGTAGTGTACCATGTATGCATACCCCTGCCACAAACTAAAGCATATCATGGATCGCACTGACCTACAGTGTCAGCCAATATGTTTAAGTTGTCATCGAGGATTTAGATTTTTGCCAACTTGACCTAGTTTGCTAGGTGTTGTTGGTTAGGGCATTATTGGATGAGAACAAAAGTGAACATTGATTTGTTCCTATATTTACAACTTTATTCCATTGAAGCTTATTTGCTTTTACTTTGTGGTCTGTTCGGGTTTCCCTCTCTATTCAATAAAAGGTTTGACTGAGAAATTGAAGACAAACTTACACAGTCATGCTTTGCAGTTTCTTTCCAATTATACGATCTGAAGCAGCAAGGGTTCATCGAAAGACAGGAGGTAAAATCTAATATCTGTTGAGTTATAAATACAAGTTTCTGCTTTATATTCTTATGGTTAGTTTAGTTCACAAAAAGTTCTCCTCCACAAAATGCTGAGTAGATACTGAATGTAAATGTTCTACTGCTAACAAAGTATTATTAGTTAGTGCTATAATTTTGAACTGTATCTCATTCTAAATTATAATGGTAGAAATAGTGATATTATACATATAATCTAGTTCTGCTATGATAAAGTGTACCAATCAGCAGTCAGTACAAAAGCTGCTCCGTGGATCATCTAGCCTAATGTTTCCATCACTCTTCAAGCTTAATCTTTAATTACTTTCGACTTGATCATTCACTAATTGGCAAATGGTCCTAGTCATAGATTCGCATTTTGTCCTTGCGGGATCATGCCTTTTCATTCTCTTACTGATCCTTGACTAATTTATATGTTTCGCTTGCTTATACTTCCTATTGAGGATGAGCTATATTAGCTTTGAAACATCAATGTTCCTTTGCTCTTGCTTCCAAATGCTTCTGAACTTTCTTCCATTTGAACTACTTGATAACGTTACAAGGAATCTTCTCGATCGGTTTTAACTTACCCTTGCAATCAATTTAAGTTTTTCCCTTGTCCTTTCGCTCAATGAAAATTCTGTGCTTAGTAGATTTTTCTACTCCATGTTTCTGATTGTTATGCAATTCTCAGCAGATGTCTTGGTGTGAGAATATCCACAGTTGCTCTTTCTGAACATGAGGCTGAAATATGGCAATCACTACTGATGTTATTACGGATTGACAATTTTACACTTTATATAGCTTATATACTACAAGTAGATATCAGCACGTTCAAAATACATGTGCAAGAAGCTTCCTTAATGCTATATATGTTGATTACTCTTATCATGATCTTTTAAGAAAATATGACTTTCATTCTCCAAAGCAACACACCTAAGCAATCTTAATCGTAAGGTAACACATACATTTCCAGTGGCAATTTAATCATTTCATTCAACTTTAGTATTTCTTTGAGGCCGTGAGGGTGAAAGGAGACCAAATTACATTGGGGATTATATACCTCCAAAAGATTTGCATTACTAAGTAAAGATGAAATGCAGAGAAAGATTATTTTCCCGCCTTTGTTTGTATTTGTTATTTTTAGAATTCTGTAGTACATGTTTTGTTTGTCTGTAGTTTTGGTCTTGTTCCAGTAAATGTAGGGGTCTCATTTCTCTATCATCAGAGGCATACAAACGAAGTAGCCCTATTGGGATGATTAAGTTGGTAATACTTCATAATCTAGCTGTTTTATTCTGCATATTTAATCTTATCTACTACATATCAGTGAAACTATGTATTGATTGTGTCAATGTGAGCGACCATGTTTATATTTAGTAGAGTTCTTGAGGGTTGTGTCGTCTCACTTTCCATCTAGATTACTTGATATCTGAGTTAAGACAATCATTTCCTTGTACCACCTCTTAAATGTCTCCCACAGCTAGCTTGACTTGACATGATTTAGAATTTAAGTTCACAGTAAATAGCAAAGCAGTATGTTTATCGTGGTAATTTTGGGTCCACTTTTTAGACACTCAATTCTTTCATTATACCCTTGAAGGTAACTGTTAATTTTGGTGGCCAGGTAAAACAAATGGTAGTGGCTACACTTGCTGAGTCAGGAATGAACCTTTCGGATGAAGTCATAGAAAGTATCATTGATAAGGTGCGCATAAATTTTTTTTGATATCTGCCTTCCTCTTTTGCGTTTCTTTTTATGTTTCTCTATTCCTTCTTAATATTGAAAATGGACATGCAACCTTTATTTTTTGTTTAGGTCATCTTTCCTTGACATTCATTTTACTTTTCCTTTTCTCTCTTTTTATTATTCTTCATAAAATGTTATTTGTTCTTCTGGAGCTAAAAACAGTGATTCACCTTAATGACCATCTTTGATATACTTGTCATTTGGAAACTGATAATTATGTCATCATTGTCAAACTTAGTCAATGGTGACCTTTGCCGAGGTGTGGATTTCCTTGAAAAGTAGAGGTTGGGAGAATAAATATGACCTGACTAGTCATAAGGGGTTTGTGGATTGTTATGATTCTGGACTATGCGATTGTATTAAGCAACATAATCTCCACTGCTATTCTATTCACAAGATGAGGGCTGTTGATAATGGTTATGTTTAACTAATTTTTTTGTACTTACTGTAACACAAATTTTGTATGGTTTTGTACTATATCGACGGAGTTGCACATGGATGACAACCGATTATGTTTTAGGATAACTATTTATTTAGCTATTTAAATTATGTATTATTCAATTTTGCTATATTCAATTTTGCTAAAGATTCTTGAATACATGTGATTATTCCTACAATTTCATCAGAATGTTTTGGTTTCTCAATGTGTGCACTTTGAGCTTGTGCACATACATACATACTTGTAATTATTGATCTCAAGTTATTTGTAATTATTAGTATATTGAGTATTAGTGCCTACTGCTTGGTTTGAGGTGAAGCTTTGAATGGATCATTACACATTTTATACATTGGCCATATGGACTACATTTTTTTTAATTGGATATTGATAAGGAATGTAGCCCAAGGACAAAACAGTGCAACACAACCACACAGGACAAGGTCCACAAACAAGTAGGCTTGTTACCATAACTCCACACCCTACAAAAGTATTACAGCCCATCACCAACACCCAGTAATTGACCTGCCATGCAGACACCTACATGTTGGCAAACCTGTAGTCTCTACCCATAGTTTAAAATCTCAGCATCAATGTCGATCAATGGGTTTTAGTATTATTATCACAATATCAGCCCGATATCGGTTAATATTATAGGGTTAATATCGTATCAGCTACCTCAAGATCCGAAACAATATTGACAACACACACACGCACATAGAGAGAGACTTGTGTAGTTCTGGAAGGATTCGAGCCCGAATCCTTCCCATTCAAATACAACCATACATCATCCGGATACAAGATCCATTCCGTTGAAGTTGATCTATATTATTTCAAATATTTATAAAAAAATCAAGTATTTTAAATATTTTTTGCCCATGCATCAAGTGGGGGGAAAACGAATGGTTTAAATAGTGAGTTGGTTAGGTTAACAGTATAGAATATTTGAAACCTAAAAAAATTGGTTTATATGGTTTTTAAATGTTTAGATCATGATCAAATGGCCGGATCGAGAATTTGTATGTCTAAAGATATAAATCTAACCAACTCACTACTTTTTGTTGTCCATTTTGCGCCGCTTGAGGGATGTGCAAAAAGTATTCAAAATAATTGATTTTTGATTTTTAGTTACTTTAAATAATATAGATCAACTTTAACAGAGTGGATCTTGTATTTGAATTTCGGATGTTATTTGAGTGAGAAGGATTCGGACTGAATCCTTTTGGAACTACACAAGTTTGTACACACACACTCAAATATCAACATCCGACATTCAAATACAAGATCCACTCCGTTGAAGTTGATCTATATTATTTAAAGTAACTAAAAGTCAAGCGTTTTGAATACTTTTTGCCCATCTATCAAGCGGCACAAAATGGACGGCCGAAAGTAGTGAGTTGGTTAGATCTATGTCTTTAGACATACAAATTCTCGATCCAGCCATCATGATCTAAACATTTAAAAAACCCTACAAACCAATTTTGTTAGGTTTCAAATGTTTTTTACCCTTAAACTAACCAACTGACTATTTAAGCCGTCCATTTTCCCATGCTTGATGTATGGGAAAAAAGTATTTAAAATATTTGATTTTACCAATGTTGTTAGGTTTCAAATGTTCTTTACCGTTAATCTAACTAACTGATTATTTAGGCCGTCAATTTTTCCCTACTTGATGTATGGGCAAAAAAAGATTTAAAATATTTAATTTTTGGTTTATAGATACTTGAAATGATATAAATTCGGATGATGTATGGTTGTATTTGAGTGAGAAGGATTCGGCTCGAATCCCTTCGGAACTACACAAGTCAGTCTCTCTCTCTCTCTCTCTCTCTCTCTCTCTCTCTCTCTCTCTCTCTCTCTATATATATATATATATATATATATATATATATATATATATAAGAGTCACCGATATTTGAAACCATGCTCTATCCTTTCACGATAAGCTGCAGAAGCATCCTACATGTTTAACCCACGTTTTAAAGAGCATGAACAAGCATCTATAATCTGTAAGGAGATGTTTGCTCGGCAGTGACCGCTAGAATCTTGCCGGAGCTGCAGAGGACAGCATTGGAGCATCAGCATGGAAGAACCAAACTCTAGCGTGTGAAGTAATGTCCTTGCCGGCTTGCCCAACTACTAACTTTTAGAACTCATCTGGTTCTGCTGGTTGTGCGGTTTGAGAATGATCTGGAATCATCATGGATTTGAGAATCCTAGCTGGTTATTAGATGCTTGAGAGACATATCATCGCATTGTTATGGCCAAATATGGCATACATGTAAACTACAAAACTTGCTTTTGTGGGGTGATTCTTGATTGGATAAGCTGGTTGCTGAGGTTGGGAAACTTTGTCGGAGGTTTGTCCTTAGAGAAGGAATGGAAAAGTTCTCCCACATTGCCTGGAGTTACAGGAGAGACAGAGGGACATCACCACCGCGGCCACATTAACGTGAAAGGCATCATTACACGACTACATGCAACAAGCTTTTTTCTCTTTTTTTTCCCCCCTTTTCTTTGTTGTCTGTTTGTGGGAGACAGAATAATCTTATTTATGTATTGATTTAATCACATATATCATGATACACTTTGTGATGTATCATCATGGTGAGGGATTAAAATAAAATTTGGTTTTAAAACAGATAGGTGAAATCTATATATTATAAGGAATAGCTGAATTCCCTCTAAGAAACTAAACCTATACATTCATAGGTGGCAATCAGCAAAAAAGCCGGACTCTAGACATGTAGAATAAAGGGGAAAAAAATAAAACTAGAACATAAAGATGATGTGTTAGTATCAATGAAATTTCTGTTCTAAAAGAGTACGTACGTCCCAGGGGAAATTTACAACTAACTGAAGCCACTTATGGAAACGTCAACCTAAATATAGGGCTAAAACTTTGTGGAGTTGGAGCCAAGTCTAATCCAAAGTAGTCATATTTCTGTTGCCTCTTTGACCCATTCTATTTAATCTGGTGTTAAGTTAATCCCAAAGCCAATGTTCTTTTCCCTAACTTAGTGTCAAACAATATTTATTCAGGTTATAGTAATTTTTTGATTTAAACATGATGCAGTCAAAGTAAGGTCCAGTTCTAGGAAACATAGATTTGAAGCAAGATGAAGAATTAACTTGAATGTATATGGCATGTTGATTTCCAACCCCCCCCCCCCCCCCCCCCTCTTGTGCATGTGAATGCTAATGTGTGTGCATGTATATAAGTGCAATTATCTTGCTACATGGAGTGTGCACACGTGTATCTGCGTGTGTGGGAATGTGTGTGCATTCATGTGTATTTCCATGTTTATGTGCGCACGTGCATGGTTGTGCTAGAGCCCATATGTATTTGTATGGTGGTGCTGGTGGCTACGTTACGCAGAGATGGACATGATGACATGACACATCAACAAGGCAAATTTTTGGAAGTGGACGATAAAAGTGTTTTTTCAAACATTTGCATACAGCATGTGTATCTGAGCAGGCGTCCTGTACGACAAACTTCATGGTAGTATCCTAGCTGCATAGCTGATGGTGTTGCCCGTTTCTTTTTTCTTTTTTCTTTTGGTGTGTGGTGGGGGTTGGGGTTAGGTGTCCCTGTCTTCGCATATACATACTTTATTGCAATATTCAGTTGTTATGAAAATTATTATATGCACTAGTGCAGGTGGGATCTAGGTTCAACATCAGCTCTGCCGAATCCCTCTGTGATATGTAGGTCAGGATGAATTTTATCCCCTCACCTTTACTGTGCAGCTGGCTGTGTTTGTTGGTATAGGTTGAGACAAGCAAGGCTGGATCCTTGCATGATCTAATTTTATATTTCTCAAATCACTCGCTATGAAGAAGAAAGACTGTTGGGCTTGCATCATAAATATGTATAATTTTGTTAATGTTAGGTTTTATTTAAAATTTTCAATTTTTATCATCCTTTTTTTGGCTTGGTTTGGACTTTAGGATAGATAATGTGACATGATTAGATTTGTTTTTTTCTAATTAACTTTTACCATTCTACTGGTTGTTTTGGTTTGCCCTGATCTGTTTTCTTTCCTTGTTCTTCTAGTCCCCATAAATTCTTTCCTGTCTAAAGTCTCTAATTTTGATCACGTTTTCTTTTCTCTGGTAACCTATTCTTTCCTCATCCTTTTCCCTCTCGTTTCTAAAATTTTTCCTTACGTGTGTGCAAGAGCGCAAGCATGTGCGTATGTGTGTCTTGGTTCACTACTAGATACATTGTGCTCAAATGATGATCATAGAATTATAATTTATAAGGAGAGATCCAGCCATTATACCATCTGAGCAAACAATGTGGAGTTAGAATAGTAAAGCAAGTGCTTACCTGCCACTGGTATACATGCTAATGAATGTATCAGCCCTATCAGTATTTACTTACCATGATATATTCATTACTTGTGAAGTTAGCTTAAAGGAACAGGAAGAGTGCAAAAAATGTAATGTGGACAATTCATGTAAAGATAAACTAGGTTGAGTCAAATTAGTTATAATCTCTCCTGGTATGTGATCTCATGTGATGGATGAGGAGATTTAATATTGAAGGACATTTTAACAACATGCAGACTGTACTACAGCAATGGCCTGTCCAAAATTTTATACTCTTCTTCTAAAGCTTAACCAAGGATCCCTTGTATTGGCTTACAGTTCTTACAATACAAAATACTTATAAAGAACTACTGTTGTGACAGTCTCATTAATGTTCAGTTCTTGATGTCTCTATCACATGTTTGAGAAAATCCTCATGTGGATAAAAGCAACAATTTATTGATGTAATTGGTATATGTTCCTACTGCATTTACTGTCATCTGACTGGAGGTAGATCTTGAACCAAAAATCTTTCTTTCTTGCTACTGTTGTGACAGTCTCATTACTGTTCAGTTCTCGAAAGTCTCTATCACATGTTTGAGTAAAATCCTCATGTGGATAAAAGCCACAATTTATTGATGTAATTGGTTTATTTTCCTACTGCATTTACTGTCATCTGACTGGAGGTAGATCTTGAACCAAAAATCTTTCTTTCTTTCTTGTTTTTTTTTTTGCAGACATTCGAGGAAGCTGATACAAAACATGACGGAAAAATTGACAAGGAAGAGTGGCGCAGTCTGGTTTTGCGTCATCCATCGTTATTGAAGAACATGACCCTACAATATCTCAAGTAATACCCTCTTATCTCTTGTCTATGTGATATTCATTATTTGATGAAATGTTAAGGTGTTTATCTTTATATATTACAATCCTGGATTAGGTTTCATGCATCAATCCCATCCCATCCCTCTCTGCTTTGCTTCCCCCCTCTCACATGTGCGCACACAAAAAAAGGGAAGGAAAAAAGAAGTTTACATGTTTTATTGACATGCAAAATCACTGATATTTCTATTACCTATTTTATCCCCGAAAATCTGGAACAAGACTTTGTTATTTTTGTTGTGATCTTTTAGGTAAATTTCAGAAGACTTGTATGGGTGAAGGGATATAAGTGAGTTTAGTTCAGCTCTTAGCTAGATTCTCATTTACCTCCCTTTTACTAGAGGATTCCTCATTTGATACATTTGTTTTTTCCTGAGAGTTTGCTGTTGGAAGCCATAAATTGTAGTCGGGTGCTCATGAGCCACTTAACATGAAAACATCACCCCGTTTAATGAAAAGCTTGAACATAATTAATTAATATAGGTCTATGAGGGAGGATTAAAAAGATGGCTTTAAGGGGGTTGTCGGCATTGCATACAAAATTGGTTTCCAGATGGCTTAGCTCCCTGAAGATAGAACAGGGGTTCTATGAGGAACCTTTTTTAAAATCTAAGACAGGTAATTGCAACCCCTCATATATTTGATTAGTTAGTTTAGCAGGTCTGCAGAAAGAAGTTTACTTGTATTGTGGTCATACTAGAAATTTGGAGCATCTAGTCAGCGATACTATTCCGTGCAGGAAGCACTGAAAGTTTTAGGTGTTTGCATAAGTACATAGAAACTTGCTTGCTAGCTAGCTGATGGACTTGGGCATGTGAGACGGAGGCCAATAAGTTCCCTTATCAGGAGTGTAATAATCATAACTAATTGAGTAAGGAGGAACAGAAGTAGGCCTAAAGGAACATTGATGGAAGCAATGGATGAAGCCAATTAAGGAAGAGATGCCAATGAACAGAGCTGAGTGGAAAGGATTCATGTAACCAACCCCAAAAATTTTTTGAGATAAAGGCTTTGTTGCGCTATTGTTGTTTTATTATCTAATCTTATTATGATGTTCATAAAACAGATGTACGTTATGTTGTTTTGACTACTGTTTTTGATCCCTTATTTAGTGGTTTTCCACAAATGCAAACTTTTTTTCTTTTTTTGGTTTCATAAGGCCATAGCCGGGACATGAACCTGGGACTCCCCACAATCCATTTCCACCCATTTGTCAGTCAGTTAGGTATCACTTGCAATGCAAACATATTGTTGTTCCACACCAAGCATAATGGAGGCTTATGAAGAAAATTGCATTGATAAAACTAGGTACCTGTGCTGATAATACTACGATCGACTCTCTCCATTTGTGTAGAATATGCTAATTTCTGGACTGACTTGGGTCATTTTATGTTGCTTTCGATTTGAAATAGGTGTATTCTCTTCAAGTCATATTTTCAGTTATATTGATTTAAGTTTGGTGACTAGAAGTTCGAGCTGATACCTGGATCCTGGTAGGATGAGTTGGATTCACTAGCCCAGTGAACACATTATAGGACTCTTTTATATAAGGTTACTGATCTTGCTAAGGTAACTTATCCTATGCAATTTAAAATGTGTGCTTCTGAAAAGGATATTGCCATGGCAAACATCCGTTAAATCACAAAAGCAATCAATTGTGGAATATTCTTCAATGGTGCTTATTTAAAAGTAATTTCTAAAGTTTTAGATTATTCGTTCACAGAAGATCTTGTAGACACAATTGCAAATATTATCATATCATTGCAAAATTGTAAACTAAAAATTAATAAAGCAATTCTTTTGTTCAATTTATTGGAATAAAAGTTACCATATATATTCCTTTCTCATCTCCTTGGGTTGGATAAAAGATGAGAAGAAAGAGAACTCCATACCTTTTCCTCTTTTTCATTAGGATTTGAAAATTAGAAAATAATTGTATACATAACTTTGAGAAAACGAAGAGTAATTGATAATACTTTTTTCTCTATTGAATAGATTGGAGGATTTAGTTGATCTCTAAGGTTGATCTTTGGATGTTAGCAATTTTAGAAGTTATCAAATTTTAAAGGGAAAAAAAAAAGGAAAACTAACATATGTATGACCTGTAGCGTTTATATGATCCTTGAGTTGATATTTGGATGTTAACTGCACCGTTTTAGAAAGTTACTAATAAATTTGTGTGAGCAAGTGTGTGTGGTTGTTGGGAGAGAGAGGAGGAAGGAGGGGGTTGGGGGGGGGGGGGGGGGGGGTGCATTGGTCGCTCCTCTCTCTCCTCCCCGATGAATTTCAGGCGCCGCCTGTGCTTATGTAGGCAGTCCAAGATCAGTTCACCTCCTTCATATATGTCGGTGGTCAAAGTTCTGTTCGCCTGGCTATAAAGATGCATGTAGTTCCCTGTGGTAACCAAGGCAGTCATCTCTTGTATATAGCATCTATACCATTGGATCTGTTTCTAGTTTGTACAGAACTCTGCCTATTGTTCTTGAGAAAACTTCCACGAACTTTTGCAGTTTTGCATTGCATCTAATTATTTGATTCCGAACCTTTTCATATGTTCTTTTTTTTTTGTCATGCATGTAAATCTTCTCTCTCTCTCAACAGGGACATAACAACAACATTCCCAAGCTTTGTGTTTCACTCTCAAGTCGACGATACCTGATGATACAATTCAGCTACATGTTCAAAGATGAGCGGTTGTTCATGATGGCTTGTTCAACTACTTCAGACTATTGAGCATGAAAGCCCAGAAATATTCGGGAGAATGATGCCTCATGCAAGTTTGCGGTTAGCAGGAAGAACATTGTGATTATTTCCGTGATTGTTGAGTAGGACATACATTTATCTTTCTGTCTTTTTCATGGTGAAATTGTTGTTTTTTTAATTTCATTAGATGCATAAATGTTGTTTTTTGTTCATGAAGGGTTTGTATGGTATAAACAGAGTATAATATATTAATCCAGAGCCTTGTTATCTTTCTGTTCCATTACAAAGTCAAATGGAGCATCAAGAAGCTAAATTGGCACCCAATAATTACACGAGGTTTCGACTCTTTTTCATTTTTTTCACCCTTGATGGAAATGAAGAATTGAAAGGAGAAACTTAGTGTTGCATGAGGATTCTCTCTCTTTTTGGTTGGTGGGTATTTTCAGAGTTATTGGCTTCAATGCTTCTATTTGCGTATGGAATTGATTTGCAGTTCATGGTGGGAATGTGTGATACGATACATAACAAGCACGCTTGCCAAAAATCACTTAACTGCATAGTTTTTTTACAGTAAAGTTTAAATGAGAAATAATTCAAGTGATTATTCTAGATGTGCATTGGGTGAAGAGTTTTGCGGGCAACTCCCCTCTATTATTAGAGGTGTTGCATTTGAACTTTAGAAACTTGCATATTGATCTGCTGGATTATAACACTGTTAATTTTTTTCATTCAAATTATTCACGTGCAAAGCACATGATCCTCCTAATTACTTCAGAACTAATTTTTGAACTTGAATGTAATTAATCTTAAATTTTTGTTATAGCCATCTTCTACCTAAGAAAATCCTAAGTAAGAAGAGGAGAAGAAAAGATTGTGATGATGTTGGAAAGGAGGTGGCGGAGGGGAGGAGTTCGGGTAAGTTACGGTTCTCATCAAAAAGAGATTTTGGGTTGGATGCTAATTGTGGCGTAGGAGATTGCGGTGGGGGTTTGAGAAAAAAGAGGTGGAGGAGGAGGCCTTGTAGCGGGTGAGTTTTAAGAGGAGGTAACAGTGGAGGAGGAAGAGGTGTTTATTGTAGTGGTTTTTTTTTTTTTTAGGGGTGGGGGGGGGGGGGGGGTTGGGTGGTGAGATTTAAGAAAGTGATGAATTGGTTTGAAGAGGAAGAGGTAGATGCAATGGAGCAGGGAGACATTGGTGGGTTTGAAGGAGGAGAAGGTGGAGGATGAGTTTGAAAAGGACATGGAGGAGGCGGGGGTGGTGGTGATGCTGGAAGGAGAGGAGATAGTGGTGGTGGAGGAAGATGAAGTGATGGCGATTTTGTTTTTAAAAAAAAAGTTTAAGAGGGTTGCGTATTCTGCACGTAACTCTTTTAACGGAAAGATTAACAGTGTTACAGCTCAATATGCAAGTTTTATAGCTCATGAGAGTTTGGTGCAACAATCTTGATAGTGTATTAGAATTTCCCGTATTTACCCTTTTTCTCTGAGTATAGACTCACAACCTCAACTCTCAGTTCAACAACAGTAAAAAAAATGAACTTGACACCGTCCTCATAAGACTTAGTCTGACAACATGATTTCAATTTATGAAACATTGGTTTCACAAAGTTTTCAACCAAAACTACAAAAAGTGAAACTATATACCTTATTTGACAATTAAAATATGGTTTTCAAAATCATGGTTTTGAGAGGCTTCCAAAAATCATGGTTTTGAAAATTTTGCAACGAGTTAAGTTTTGGTCAAAATCATTGTTTTTATGCATATAAACTATGGTGTCATTTTAACTTAAATAAAATCATGGTTTTCAAAACCAAGTTGCCAGACTAGGTTTAAACGGGAAAAGTATTACCCGTGGGTTAATATTTCACCGTGATAAACCCTTCTTGTAGTACGGTCAATTTCCAAGAAAAAGAAAAGAAAAAGCAAGAAACAAAAGAAAAATGATAAAGAGCCTATTAGTCAATCAACAGATTTCAATCTCAGAGGAAACAATAGCTAGGGGAGAATCAAATTAGGTCTAAATACAGATGTTGCATATTACTCGTTTATGTCTAAATATGTTCCAACAAAGGGCGTGTTTGGATGTAAGGAATCCGAGTGAAGTGAGGAAGTGGGGAAGTATAATTGCTCATTTCCTTATCTATCCAAACACCGGAAAAGGAAAATAAGAAAACCCCCTTTTCCCTTTTTCATCTCTCTTTTACACAACCATTTTCTCACTTCCAGAGTGCTACAGTTATTTTGTGGTCATGTAAATCTCATTTATAATAAGTTATAGCATAAAACAGTTAATTTTTTGGTCATGTAAATCTCACTTGCATGCATTCTAATTACAATCTATTTTTTATTTTTCTTAATTAATTTTTATTTTAATATTATTTTGCGGTCAACTTTGTGGTCAACTTTTCCATTTCCACTTTTCATTACCATCCAAACACCGAAAACGACAAAACATTTTCCAAACCACACTTCCCAACAACCATCCAAACACCAGAAAACTTACTACTCATTTCCCTTTTTCCTAAAGGAAATAAATCTTACTTCCTACTTCCTCACTTCACACCAATTCTTAAATCCAAACAGACCCAAAATGAATCATTTAATCTTAAGTTGATAATCCTTGTGGACCAAACTATCTCTTCATCGGATTTCAACAAGCTGAACTTGCATCCTTACAAATATATTTCGAGAACCTCCCTAGAATTTTGGTCAAAAAAAAAAAACGTGTTGAACGTGTAATTAGTGATTAATCCCATCATAAGCGACTCCATTACGCTACGTACTTAATATTCTCCAAATTTTCCTTTTGCATGCCATAAAAGATGAAAAGTCAAGATTCATTACGAGTAGAGATTAGTCAAGATTGAGGTCGGATTCATTATGTATCAAGCCTCAAAGGTTTCTTAATAATTATTGGATGTTAGGGTCCCTGAAAAAAAAATAGAGAGAAGAAGAAATCGCCTATTAGAAACTTTTAATGCATTTTCTTATATTTATAAATAGGGTTTTTAGATATTACTCCCTAAAATCTTTCATATTTTGATATCAATCCTCAGGTCTTTTGAACTACTATTTAGTCTCTCAAATCCTCTAAGTTATATTAAGTTAGTTTTATGGTTGATTTTCATCCAAATAGATAGAATATTGCATTAGCTTTAATAATTTTACATATTATGATTATTATATCCTTAAGATGTGGAAATTAATAAGTGAACTCATCCATCTTTTTGCCAATTGAATTAAAACCAAACACAACTTGTCTTGGATCTAAACCAACCTAAATCATTCCTCTATTTGAGCCTATCTTCTCCTGTCATCTTCTCCGACGATCAAAAACTCAATGCTTATCTCTCTCTCTCTTTAAAACTTATTAAACTTACAATTTCATTCCTCCTCTCTTAAAAGAGAGAAAATCTTAACTCAATCTTTTTTTTTTTTTTTTGTAAAACTAGTAAACCCACATACTTCTTCTTCCTCTCTTTAAAATAGAACAGGACTCAGCCCCAAACCCATTCTCTTTCTCTTTGTAAAACCCAGAAACATTAAGGTTAGTATTTTAAGTACTTGACTATTCTTAATTAAACTTCACATGCCCTATTTGGTTACTTGTTAGTACATTTGGATCTGATATCGTCGATATATTAGTGGATTAGTCCTATAATCGATTCTAATTTAGTGCGACTTATAAGATTTGAGAGACTACTATGAAAGATTTGAGGCAACCAATATCTGAAAAACTCTTATAAATAATACAATTTTCTTGTGTTGTCTCTAGAATCATTTTAACTGTTACATAATGTCATATTCCCCCCTAATTAAGTCTTAGTATCTACATGGCTGTTTGGTTAGGGGGTGAAAGTGAGGAGGTAATAATAGTTTTTTTTAGAACTTGTGAATTGGTTAGTGAGTTTTCAGTGTTTGGATGTTGTTGGGAAGTGTGATTGAAAAATGTTATGTCTTTTTCGGTGTTTGGATGGTAATGTGAAAGTGAAAGTGAAAAAGTTGACCAAAAAGTTGACCGCAAAATAATATTAAAAAAATTAGATTGTAATCAGAATGAAAGTGAGATTTACATGACCAAAAAGTTAATTGTTTTGAGTTACAACTTATTACAAATGAGATTTACATGACCACAAAATTAACTGTAGCACGTTGAAAGTGAGGAAGTAATTGTGTAAAAGGGAAAAGAGAAAAAGAAAAGGGTTTTCTCATTTTCCTTTTCTAATGTTTGGATAGATAGTGAACTGAGCAATTATACTTCCCAATTTTCTTACTTTCACCTACTTCCTTGCAACCAAACACGCCCGTACGCGAAAGCAACTAAAAACATTCACCACAACTTGTGTATCTAGTTGTTTATTTGAATTACGCATAAACTTTAAAAAGATCTACTTTTTATTACGCATCTCTAAATACACTTTTTTGCAAATTACACAATATTATCAAATTACATTCTAGATAAATTTTTTCTGAGCGCTGATCCACGTAGCCATGACGCTGCTCATTGCCTACTGTATTGGCAGACAATGACGGCAGCAATGACGTGGCAAAAGAGCACAACTGGCTTGTTGGAAGAAGGCGCCGACGACTTTTGACGTAAACAACCTCATCATATTGCTTTTTTTTATTGTTTCTTTTTGTATAAATATATGTCCAGAGGACGACTCTCTCTCTCTCTATGTATAAATAAAAAAGAGAAGAAAAAGTTCCCTCGAGTCTCATCGAGCTTCTTCGTCTTCATCTTATTGAATCTTGCTCAGAGTCTTGATCTCTCTATCTATGGACACTTTCTTCATATCCCATGGATCTCCGATGCTCGCCGTCGACGACAGCATCCCGGCCCGCCACTTCTTGAAGTCTTGGAAGGCCGAGGTGCTCCCCGCGTCGTGCCCAGGGCCATCCTCGTCGTCTCCGGCCACTGGGAGACCGCTGAGCCCACCGTCAGTGCTGTTAGCGGGCCCTGCAACACTATCTACGATTCTATGGGTTCCCAAAGCCCATGTACCAGGTAATTTTAATTTGATTAATTTGATTTTTGTGAAGCAAATTAGTCACCAAATGCCCAATTTAGAAGTATCAATTCCAAAAGTAGTGCAGGAAAAAAAAAAACTGAAAGATTAATTCGTTTTTTTTAAAAAGAAGAAGAAAAATTTAAGGTGGTGTATAGCTCCTGTAATTTCTGTTATTTATTTTGGTGATTCGTGCTGGCTTGAGTATCAAATCATAGATTAATTTGAAGTGCTTCCTAATTTTCCACCGACCTAATTAAAGCAAAATTATTTGCATATATGATGCTTAATAGAGAAATTAATGTGCATATTGCTGACTAGGAAATTGGATGCTATTATTACATTGAGATATTTAAATGCAATTCAACAACAACAACTAAGCCATTTGTCTCAAGTATTTGGCGTAGGCTACATGAACCAAAAGAGAATTACGCCGGATCGGGCACATGAATCAGCTTTCTCCACTCATTGCTATCGAGCAATATTCCTTCAGTAAGACCGCTGACCCACCGTCAGTGCTGTTACACCCCTAAATTCATGGGGTTTATACTTTCTATCATTTTGATATAACACACTGTCACGCCCGCTTTTCAAAATATGCATGAGCGGGAACGCGACGAGAGTCGACGACGTATATACGCGAGGAAATACCCCACGTATACACGCTAAGTCTAAAGTGACCTAAACAAATTATATAAGTCAACAATACATACAGTAAAGTCACTGCAATAATACATATAATGTCCACACATGGTAATATCATTCTACGAATAAATCAATAGAATAGATATAGAACCCAAGGTATAGAGAAGCAATAGAAATCAACAGGATAAAAGAAGGTACGATATGATATCAAGAATGGATGATCTAGCAAAGAGAACTTCGACTCCTCGAGATGTCTGTGATCCTCTCCAAATATCTGATCAGTAAGATAACATACAAAGACTTGAATGCGCAAATCCAGGGAGTCAAAACGCCCAGTGAATGTGTAAGAATAAAGGAGAAGGTGCACGTGCATATAACATGTGAGCATATGATGATACAACTATAAAATATACTAGTAAGAAACTAGAATGAACAAAACAGCAAAGTGGAGACAATAGAATACACTAAAATATTAATCAGCATATTATAGGTACTAGGATAACATGTGATGAATAACTTAAAGAGTATGAATCAGTTTGGTATACAATCAAGTGACAAGTGTCTATCATGGCATACAGGTATATGACAAGCTAGCACAAATCAATCACGATTTATTATGTCAGTCTATTGTTATTAATTATGTCAGCAAACACTAATTATCACATGTAATAGACGCATCTCATACTACGCTTGCTACACAAATCAATGGGGTCCTATGTTATTGAAATTGATCAGTTAGAGACATAGTATGTGTTTTAAGTGGATCCCGTACATAACCGGGACCACGACCCAGACTCTTGACGTTGAATTAGGCCCTGCCGCAAGGTAGTTAAGTAACATATATAACAAGTCAGGTAACATGTATAACAAGTCGGGTAACATGTATAACATAAATAAGAACAGAAACAGGACATGGTGTCAGTCACCCCACGGGATCCCTGCAGTGGAACCCTCTTTCGGCTGCGCAACCTATATCTTAGGTCCATCTAAAATACAGATGTTGTCTTCTTCATCAATTTTTCAGTCCCAGTGTAAGTTGTTTAATATTAAATTATCAAGATTAAGTAATGCACATGTTACCTAAATCACTGAGATAACTCGGTGATAGTTACGATAACAACGTCAACATGTATGATCAGGATACCAGTATAACAGGATATGTAATAAGTATAAAAGGAGTGTGTTGTTACCGTATAATTAGCAACTATGATAACATGGACAATATAGTTATCAGGTAGATGTCATGTATAATCAGTCAAGTTTTTCAAGTGATATCATGATGTTCAAGATGAGTAATGACATGCAAGCATAAACAAAATAATCTAAGGTAAAATATTCAATCAACTCTGATCCTCAAAGTCATCGACATATCCACCCTCTAAGTCATTGGTGTATGTAAGTCTCAACAATCTGAAATAAATGTATGCTCTATCACATCTAACCGATCATTGCTGTCCAATCCAATTAAGATTATAACTAAGGAGTGTAACATCCTCGATCAATATGGAATCTAGATCATCTCTACATCTAGTAGTCAATATCAATAAGGTCATCAATATTCTGTTAATGTAATCAGGGTAAATCTGAAAATTCTTACTTCAATAATCTAAAACCAAGATCATATTACACATCGATATCAGAGGTAAAATATACGCACAATACCTGATGATAATCTAATAAAATCAATCTCTTCTATATACTGATCAAAATTCAATGTAAAGAACATAAATCTCAGGTCAATTCTAATTCTAACTAAGTCCATATCAATCCATGTATCAGTCAGTCTATCGATAAAGTAATGTCACATCTACTTGTCCTCAATATCCAAAAGAGTTTCGGTCGGAATCACCAACAATTGTTGATAAACACTACACATAAAATATGTCATTTATCCTCAAATATGAACTAGGCCAGCTAATCAGTAGATCAAATCAAGTCATGGTCTATTGTACACCACAACTAATCCTGAATCAATAGTAGCAACCAACTATCACATGAAATGGCACAGATAAACGCTCATACCAACTGTACAAATAAAGTGATCACTTACTGATATCACATGAAATGATACGAGTAATCATACTGGTAAAATAAATCAAATATTTACATGAAATGATAAGAGTAAAAACAAATACTCATTGACAACAATAAATAAGGAAATAATTCAAAAGCAAATACTCACTTGAAATGATGCGGTTTTGGGCCCGAATCGCCGTAATCGTCACTGCACGAACCGATACGGATCTCCAGATCATCTCGTGGGTCGATTTTCGAATCGCCAGTGAATCAAGTCCATAACGGGAACAAATTTCGAATTTTCTGCAACTAGTCTGGATCTCACCAAATGAGTTTGTAACACTGTATCACGCAACTATATACATAGAGGGGAATTAACACACACACATCACAAATGTACCCACACGCGCACGCCACACATGCCTACACACGTGGACAGTCACATACATACGTATATACAAGTATACACATACATACACGTCATATACACATTCCCACATACTCATACACACTCACGCACACACCCACACATAACATGTATACATACATACATAAATTTAAATGTAAACAACACCCACAATTACAATTATACCCATCACACACATTATCATCACACTTACACAAACCATGTACACACAGATTATATATTTACAGAGAGGGAGAGAGAATTACACACGGTCAGGGAGAAGTTGTGAGCTCGGCAGGCCATGGGGTCGCTCGTCAGCGAAGGCAGAAGCCGCGGAGGATGGCAATGGCTCGCTGGAGGAGGAGGAGGATGACTCCGGGGAGTCGTGGGCTTTCGGAGGACACGACGGAGTTCTCCAGGGGAGGAGGATGTGCACGCGCTGGTTGAGAGGGAGGCCTGAGATGGGCTGGTCGGCCAAGGATTGCTGTGGGCTGAGTGGGTGGAGCCCGGGTGAGGAGGTCGACGGAGTTCGCAGGAGGATATGGAGAGGGTGCTGCAGTAAGAGGCTACCGTGACCAAGGGAGTGCCGAAGATGGCGCGGCATGGGAGAAGGGTGCTGCTGCTGTGGGTGCGCGTGATGGAGAGGAGGCTGCCATGGGGGTGCAAGGAGGAGAGGGTGGAGGAGCACAGGCAGAGGTTGGGTTGGTTGCGATGGCTTGCCGCTTCGACAAGAGGTGGGATGGTGAAGGTGTGGCTCCGGGTGCTGTAGGAGATGCGGCCAAGGAGGAACTTGGGGTTGTGGCGGCTCTGTATAGGAAGAAGAAGAAGAGATTAGGGATAATTAAGGTTGAGATTAGGGATAAGATGAGATTATATAGGGAATAGATATTAGGTTTGGGTTTGTGGGTATGGGTTTGGAGAATAATACACGTGCAAGTAGGGAATTGGGTTGGGTTTGGTTTGGGTTTGGGATCATCTTTGGTGGGCTTTGGAGATTGAAAAGAAAAGAATAGAAATGGGAAGGAGAAAAGAATTGAGCTATACTATCCCACATAATAATAAAACAAAATGATAATGATAATAATAATAGTGAAAATTAGAATAACTACTAACAATTAACATTAACAGTAATTAATAGTAATTATTAATAATAACCCACATAAAACAACAAATAATAATTAATACCATTACATATTAAAATATGATTAATTATTATTAAATCTTGTAATTCAAAATAGGGATATACACAACACCTTTATGAACTTTTGCATTTTTTATTTTGCAGAAAGCAATATTTAATTTGAATCCTAATTTGACAGTAAGTTGGGACTTGGGAGGCATTGTAAAATACTAATCCAAGGGACTGATTTTGGCATCAATTCAGTTCAAAAAACATGGTAACACTCATTATGAAGTCATTCACATATCTAATATTTAGTATATAAGACTTTCACGTTAAAATTTTCTACAGTCCGTACTACATTGCCGTAGAAGGAGAGGCGTTAGAGATGTGTCACACTTTATTTTTGTTATTGTCCTTTTCATTGATTTTTGTACCGTTAAAAAAAAAAAAAAACTAATCTAATACATACATAATCCAGAAAAGACATGAAATTGTAAATTGCTTATAAGAATTCACAGAGAAATCAATGTCAAAGATAAAAATGAGAGTTTCATTAATACGGAAATGCGTGTGAAATAATGCATGTTTATTAAAACCACGAAGTTCATGTATTTCTGTTATAAGTATGTGCATATTTGCACACGCCAAGAAACTAGCATGATACATTCGTGTTCACGCAAAAAAAAGTTCTGTTGGCTTAACTCGGGTCGAGAATTTTCAGCTCAAATATCCTGCGCCTGGCGCGCCTGACTTGGCGAAGAGAGTGAAAGATCTGCTGCAGAAAGCCGGATTCAGCCGCGTGAAGGAGAACACAAGTCGAGGGCTCGACCATGGCGCCTGGGTTCCCCTCATGCTCATGTATCCAGAGGCCAACATCCCAGTCTGCCAGCTCTCTCTTCAGCCAGCGAAGGACGGGACGTACCACTACAACTTGGGGAAGGCCCTTGCTCCTCTCCGGGATGAAGGTGTCCTCATAATCGGCTCTGGGAGCGCGACACATAACTTGGGGGATATGGGTCCTGACGGTGAGCCTGTCCTGACTGGGCGCTCCAGTTCGACACATGGATCAAAGAAGCTCTCCTTGGCGGAAGGTACTCACTCCCATCTCCAGCGTTTCTGAATATTACAATTGGATAAGAACAAAATTTAACAAACTGAGTCTGTGTTTCAAGTCTTTAAGGTTGGCTACATGAATCCTTTTTCTTCTGTTCAGCTCTATTATAGACTAGCTTCTTGCTTCTTGGTTGAATTAATAACTATCATCTTTTTTTTAAATGTGTTCATCGATATTTCTTTGGTCTACCAGTAGTTCTCAGTATGATGCTATTGTTTCTCCTAACCTTCATTGTATATATCTAAGCAACATTTCTAAATTGAAAGAATGCCATGCCATAATATTATGATTAACTGACAGATATATTTTCCAAGCCTACATTTGGTTTCTGCATAAGAGCAATATAAAACTACAAGAATACCTACAGTAAGGAATCTTGTATCCTAAAATTTTGTTGCTACATGAATTTTTTTTCTTCTACTTAGGTCTATTAAGGATGAGCTCATTGATCAAGTTAACGACTGTCGTGTCCTCTTTTAACTGCTTTCGTCTGTGTTTTCTTTGTCGCCCTTGTCTAAACAACCATCTCATCTCAGCCTAAAGGGCTGTTGATTTTTATCCTATTCTTGTTCAGCAATAGATTTATAGCAAAGAAGTTTACTACTCTTGAGGGTTTCGAGGAATAGACTTAATCGTTGTTCCATGCATTTACGAACATGTAAAGTTTTTTTCTCATATAATTCCAGATGAAGTACAGGCAGTGAAAAAATAACAGTGTCTGTTTTAGATTTATTCCCATTTCCTTTAATCTGAACCCAACCAAATGTTAGCTTAGAAGTGTGAATTTTGATTAGCCTCGATCTTCATATTTGTAGGTACGAAGATGTCAACCATTATGACAAAAAGGCGCCTTACGCGAAGAAGGCACACCCCTGGCCGGAACACTTCTACCCTCTGCACGTGGCTCTCGGGGCTGCAGGCGAGACTGCAAAGGCTGAACTGGTCCATCACAGCTGGACGAACCGTACACTCTCCTACGCCTCATATCGGTTCAGGACATCGCAATGAAAGTGTTAGAACGAGGGCTAATCAGCCTGATACCTACAGTGCGAGCTTTGTGTTTGTTTTCTTTGGAATTCTGAACCTGTGAAGACTGTGTGCTTAGTGTGCAGTGGAACTCTTTGTAATGCATGTCAAAATAAAGCTCTTTTCTAGTTGTGATTACTACTATAAGCTCTTTTCAGCTGATCTCGTGGTAAGAGTTTTCTAGCTGCCACTGAGACCTGACTCACTGATAGAAGTACTGACTTGTGAGAAGTTTTCAGTTCAAGTCTAAAAGGATTACGGCCTTTCTCGAGAAGAATCAAGTGAATTCTAGACAGTTGAGTATCCCTTCGGAGTTCTGCCAGGTTGCAGAAAGATCTTTCGAAAGGGGAAACAGATTGGTAGCTCTCAGATTTTCCCATAGCTCTCACTTCGGAGTTCTGCCTGGTTGTAGATGCAGCGTGGGTCAATGGACAGGCCATTCGTGTTAACTGCGGCCATGTCTAAAGCTAATTTCTGCTGCTGGTACCTTTCATTGCAATCAAACTCTAAAATTGAGATATAAAATATAGAAGAAAAAAGTATTGAACAGAGTGAATAAGCAAAATTTTCAAGTTATTCAGCTCAACAAATATAAAAGCTTTGCAGCCTGATTCTTCTAATTTTTATGTTTATAAATCAGTAAAGGTTAAATTAAATTAACATTCAACTTCTCCATTCGTTTAAAAACTTCCTCCGGCTTTTGAAGAGAATGAAGGCGAACAGAGCACCCAGAGACAGTGGGGACTCTGTGCCATGAAATTTGAGAAGAGACAGGAGTAATACATGTGTGCCTGCAAGCTGCAGGTTTGGGGAACAGCCTTTTAGCACGGAGAAATTTTGTTACCATTCATTCGAATTACCTCGTGAGAAAAGAACAGCATGCTCGACAAAATTTCGTTGGATTCCGAGTTCATTTGATAGTTGAAATCTCAAGCCGAAGATTAATCTGCAGGCCAAGTCTGGAGAGAGGGTGGGGGGTTGTATTTGGAACAGAAAATTTCAGGCCTCAATGGCGAAATAGATCCTGTATTCAGGATTGTATCTGAGTTAAAAGGATTCGGGCGCATCCTTCCGAAATTACACAAGTCTATCTCTATATCTCTATATAGAGAACTTTTAAATGCTTTTTGCATTATTTCATTCCGTTCAAGTTGATCTATATTATTTAAAAGTATCAATAAATCAAAAATTAACTATTTTAATTACTTGTTGCCCATGCATCAAGTAGGAAAAAAAACGGAGGGCCTAAATATTGAGGTGGTTAGTTTAACGGTGTAGAAGATTTGAAACCTAACAAAAATTTGTTTGTAGGGGTTTTTAAATGTTTAACTTATACTTCAAATAGCCGGATCGAGAATTTGTATGTTTAAAGATATCGATATAATCAACTCACTACTTTCGGCCGTCCATTTTTCGCTACTTGATGGATGGGAAAAAAGTATTCAAAACACTTAATTTTTAATTTTTAGTTACTTTAAATAATATACATCAACTTCAACGGAGTGGATCTTGTATTTGAATGTCAGAAGTTGGTATTTGAGTGTATTTGAGTGGGAAAGATTCAGACTCAAATCCTTCCAGAATTACACAACTCTCCCTCCTCTCCTCTCTCTCTCTCTCTCTCTCTCTCTCTCTCTCTCTATATTATATATATATATATATATATATATATATATAATATATATATATATATATAGAGAGAGAGAGAGAGAGAGAGGAATATGTATCTCAGCCGCCAGCTAGAGATACTCTCTCAGCTGGCGCAACGTGGCTGAATTTTAACCACAATTTTACGTGTTGGTACCATTGTCGTAGTTTTATATGAAGATTATAATTAAGTCGCAGTGTTTTATTAGAACTGCTGCTATGATTGCATTCTTTTCTAAGGACTGCGACCTTGGTCGCAGTCTTTCTCTGAACACTGCGACCAAGATCGCAGTCTTTTTCTGAGGACTGCTATCATGGTCACAGTTCTAATTACACTAAAAATATATGATTTTTTACGATTGCGATCATGTTGCAGTAAGTTTACGACCATATTAAATTGATAGCTGAGAGAGTCTCCCAAAGCTGGCGACTGAGGTACATTTTCTCATATACATACACACACACATATATTGCAATCCGGTGAGAAAGTAATCTTAGGTGAGAAGATGAGAAGGAGAATAAGAGTCGTAGGATTATCTTTTGGGTGATTAAAATTAGTTTTTAGGTTGGTTAAGTCAGTTTTGTTTTTTGGGTTTTAGTTTTATTTCCTCCAAATTTAATCTCAACCACTCAGAAACTAATCTGATAGTTCTAATGCCCTTTTTCTCATCTTCTCACGTAAGCTAGCTTTCTCACCGGATCATTACTCTCTCTCTCTCTCTCAATATATATATATATATATATATATATATATATATATATATATATATATATAGGGAAAAGTGTCCCTAGGAGGTCTCCTTAAATTGTAATCTAAGGAGACGGCCTAAAACTCTAAAATCTCGATTTTTTTTTCACGATCCGACCACACATTATCATATTCATGTTATAAGATGTATGCATATAAAAAATCACGTGATTTGAAGTTTATTTACTCTATTTTCTTTGGGTTCAAACATTAACAGTTTTAAACAATAGAACAAAATAGAACGATTAGATCAATGAGTAAATGAACTTCAAATCACGTGATTTTTATATGCGTACAAATTAGCATGAATATGATAATGTGCGGTCGGATCGTGAAAATAAAATCGGGATGTTGGACTTTTAAGCCGTCTCCTTAGATTGTAATCTAAGGAGACCTACTAGGAGCACTTGACCCATATATATATATATATATATATATTATATATATATATATATATATATATATATATATATATATTATATATATATAAATAAAGAGGAGAGGATGGCGATAGAGTGAAGGTGGTGGAGTGAAGGACACGTGCAGGAGTTGGGTTGACAGCAAGGGAAAAAGCCTGAGAAGAAAGAGAAATGAAGTAAATGATAAAGAGAACAGAAAAAAAAATAAAAGAATTGGGATGGGCCTCTTGGGCTTGGTTCAAAAAAATGAGAGGAAAAGAGAAGGGAAAAAAGAGTGGGCTAGGCTAGTTTGTGTGGGCTAAGACTATTGAATAATTATAACTTATTATTACTATTGACATTATTTTATTATTAATTAGTGTTATAGAATAGAAATATTACATATTCACACACATCACAAATATTTTTATAGCAGTATTTCTGACCTAATATATATTGGAATAAAAAAATTTCTATATAAAATTTATTTAACAATATTATTTATACATACATATTCAAGAAAAAAAATATAAATACACATGCATGTATGTATTTGTAAAATATATAATTTATTTATTTGAATTTCATAATTTACATAACAAAATATTTACTCAACATGATGACTAATATAATTTATTTATTAAGATAATTTATTACGACACAAATAATTTGATTAATTATATATTATAAGTGTTACTAGATAAATACAAATATATATATAATTATTTTAAATCTTTCAAAAATTTCATTAAACTGATGAGTTCTACAACTTGCCCAGTCCTGCTGACAGCGAGGGGGTACTTGCTAGTTGGTAGGGAGAGTATATACAAATGGGCTAATCTCTCGTATGACATCATTCTCTCGGCCCATATAATGACTTCCTTTCTAATTAATTTCAGCCCATTAGCAACAACGAGAACCCAAAAAAACAAGTTTTCTCCCGCAGTTTACAGTATTTTTTTCAAGTTTAAAGTTTTTTTTTTTTCAACAAAAGTAGACTCCCACGAGCTTTCATTAAGAGAGAGAGAGAGAGAGAGAGAGAGAGAGAGAGAGAGAGATGTTCACAAAATTACGATGAAAAACAATGTTTCATAATAGTTTATTCTAATTTTTAAAATTTTTAGTAGTTTTACAAAATCATATAAAGTTTGTGATAGTTTTCTAAATGAAGTCTGGATTTCTAATAGAATAAACTAAAAGCATTCATGGATGCTCGATAACAGTCCGATTTCGTAGAGTGATCCCTACCATGCTGCAGCCTGCCACTCGCATGCCAGCTCATGCGCTGACGTCTTTTATGTAGGTTACTTTATTTTTGTTGTGAGAGGAGAAGCTTTTTATTTGGCTGCTTGTCCCTTTTGTATTTGGACTTTTGTAATTGACTTGTCTCGTTAATGACTTTTTAATGACATACAAAAGTTTGTTGCTACAATTGACGCTCTGAGACTAATTGTTGGGTTGAACTGACGCTCTGATATTAATTTTGTGCGCAGTGGAACATGTAGCGAAATGATAATACTTACAAAAAGAAAATTATTGTAGAGTAAACTAGCATACTAAGATAAAAGAGCGATAACAGTAACACGAGGATTTAACGTGGTTCAGTCCAAACTTTGGTTACATCCACGGAGAGAGAACTTGAGAGGGATTTGTTAAAAACTTGGTAAAATAGAGATATAACATTTCCCTTGATCCCACAAGAGTGTTCGTTTTCGTCTTGAATTCCTAACGACTACACGAGTATACATTCTCTCTATGTATCTTTCTTGGCTTATTTTTATCTTATTCAAGATGATACAATACACTAGGTTATAATCTTTATTTATACAGGTTTACAATCAAAACCCTATTCTAACTCTTAGATGATCTTAGCTGTAACACCCTGATCCCCGTTGTACGTATCACCGTATCGGTACGCGATGCGACGTATAAACTTGATTTGACCTCTGTGGAAGTCCGTTTGAGCTGATTTCAGTTTCAAAAATCATTTGAGATTTTTCAGGATTTTCTGGAATTTTTCTGGATTATTTTGGAAAATCTCCGTTGTCGGTGTCGACCAATACCGATAACCGACCTTTCGATTTTGTAACGCCCCGATCCGCGGTACGGAGACGTTACTGCAACGTATATACGTAGGTCAGAACTACCCTCACGTATATACGCTAAGCATCAGTACAAGCAAGAATCAGAGTACGGAAGCAAGTGGAGCATATACATTCCAATACATGAGTCCAATTACAGAGTCATCACCAGAGGTGATTAATATTACAATAATATTACATCACCTGATAGGCGCAAATGCGAGAATACAAGAAATATACATATATGAACAGTTACAAAGGGTGCTCACGAGATAGCTGGAGATATCGCGAGCCAACCGGGAGGTGCAAGGATGGGACTGGAGCTACAGCTGATCTGACCGCTCCACAGAAGTAAACTTGGTCCTCAGCAAGAAGAATCCTCTAGCTCCAAGCTCCAGGACCTGGACGTGAGAATCCAGGGGAGTCAGATGAAACTCCCCAGGCGAGTAGTAATACGAAAGCCAAATGGCGAGTATAGGTGAGCACATGCGTATCAGTAAATCTGGATTGTAAGCATGAATACTATATTGTAGACATAAGCATGCAGGAACAAAAGGTATACAGTATGTGACATCCATGGCATAACAAGATAAACAGTAAAGAAGATAGGGCAATACTAGTTATCTCCTAAGTTATTATAAACCGATAAAAACAGAATAAAAACCGATTACGAGTAAATCCAATTGTACAGGTTTAGGTCATGGCTCCATGAGGTTAGTACTTCGAAGGAATAATCCAAACAAGGAAACCCTCATCCATATACCTTTACCTCACATTACCGTGACCTGAACACGTACAGCTCGAAATACAAACAATACGGCGGAGACGTATTAGAATTATTATTATGATTAGGCTGTCTAAGTTGTAGGTTTTAGTATGCGTCCCATTACACATACTTCTACTTACAACTTATAGAGCAACTTATCTGGAAACTGATTAAGTGCGATGAATCATGTTCTGGATGGGTCCCCGTACACGCCCGGGACAACGGTTCAGGAGTATCCGGTGCTGGCCGAACGTACCGCTAGGTACCGGGACTTATGGTCGCCCGAACAGGAATAGAGTATCGCAGATCCCATAGAAATAGGTCTAGGGCGTGTGCATACCCGGCATGAATATCAGGAGTAGGGGTGCCAGTACACCCCACGGAATCCCTGGTGGCCGCCAGGAGATCCCTCAAGTATGTGACCACGCGTGACTCGATAGTGCCACCATGAACATGATTAATCAGGCCCATCAGTTTCCCCCAAACGGTGCAAGTTGTCTAATTATAATAGTATATCAAATAAGCAGGACATGATCAGGAATGGGGATCATAACAGGAGTCATAACGGGAATCAGGTATAAACAAGAGATGGCCCTGCAGATTCAAGAGGTGGCCCCACGGATTCAAGAGGTGGCCCCCCACCAGGTATGGTGTGGCACTTTGTTCCATGTGGCACTTTGCTCTGAGGGGATGGATTCTAGAGGTGGCCCCCACAGATTCAAGAGGTGGCCCCCACCAGGTATGGTGTGGCACTTTGTTCCATGTGGCACTTAGTTCCATTCAGGACTTGACAGGAACAGGTAGTACACATGAGTCAGGATCAAGTAGTAGCATGACAGGTGTCAGGTGATAACATATTGAACAGAGTGCACAGATTGTATCTGGCAAATAGTTAAACAGGATCATGAGAAGCTGAGCAACTGGAGGCACATGATAAATACAAGGTCAATGGGAAGGGTCTATTGTCAATAGGAAGATCAAACATGGCAATTAGCCAAACTTAGTCGACTAGAGAAAATAGTAGTCGACTGGACAAAGAGTAAGTCGACTATGAAGGGAATCAAGTCGACTAATAAAGTCTGCGTTTTGGAAGAGCTGCGTTTCAGAAGGAAAGTTAGTCGACTAGGGCGTTTGGGTTAGTCGACTGGTCAGGGATACGTCTCAAAGAGCCGCGTTTCAAGGAGTTGCGTTAGCCGACTTGGAACAATGGGTAGTCGACTAGCATGCTGCGCTTCGCAAAACTGCGTCTCACGAAGTCGCGTTCCACAAGCCCGCGTCTCACAAGAAAAGTTGGTCAATAAG